>VZTZ01025951.1:175906-218870 GCA_013400955.1 Drymodes brunneopygia | reverse complement strand
GGATGGATGGATGGATGGATGGAGGGATGGATGGAGGGATGGATGGATGGATGGATGGATGGATGGATGGAGGGAGGGATGGATGGATGGATGGATGGATGGATGGATGGATCTGGAAATGGAGATGAATACATTCAAAATGCCTATTCTGATTTTCTTTACTGTATTCCCCATGAAAAAAAACCAGCTCCATGCTGACATATGCATCGATACATAGCAGCAAGATAATTTCTAGGAAATTCAGGAGAAAACTTGGAAACTGGACTTGAAGCATGAAAGTAGCTGGCAGCTTAACTATGAAAAAATCTATTGTCTCTACATGATGCAAGTTCCTCCACTTAATTCAGTCACTGGTTAATTTGTTTCTTTGTTTAATTTGATAGAAACCCCAGGGATCGAATCATTCATAATAAAATTATATTAGTACTTTATTTTTGTCATTTCTGATTGCTCTGAGCAAGCATTATTGAATAGTTTGATCGTGGGATACAGAAAGTTACCATTTAATTAATATGAAAGGTGCCTAAATTTTGAATAATATTGAAGAAAAAAGCCTCAGGACGTGGCAGGAGACTTGGTGTGTTATTAACTCCCTTGCTTTCTGTGCCGTGTTGGCTGTCAGCTTTGGGTGCACTTCAAGTTAGGGATTTAATCTCTAAAGGCTGGAGCTGCTCAGAACGCTGTGGTGAGCACAGAACAGTGGGTCAGTTGGACTGACACAGTGGACAGGAAGATGATGGGTGTGGGTGGGTGCCAGGGGCTGGCTGCTGCCCCTCAGGGTTCTTGGGTTTAGGGCTCACTCATCAGTGATAACCAACTACCAACTGGGTGAGTTCAGGAACCACCAACTTGTTATTGAGACTGACAGTAACCACCAGCACTGGGGCCATGTGTTCACACAGAAAGAGTCACACAAAAAATGGGGATAAATATTTTTTAAGTGAAATTAGCAAAGTCCACCTGCCTGACACTACCATAAGGCAAAAAGAAATTTCAGGAATTAAAGGGGCCCTGGGAGCTCCCCAAGGGGAAAAAAAAAAAAAAAAAACCAAAAAACAACTTGGATGAAAGCAGGAAAAAGTAAAACCTGCTCTATAGAACCCTTTTAGCACTCCAGTAGTGGGAAGCTTTGTGGGACACCCTGGTCAAGTCATCCTTGGCACAAAGTAAGTTTATGCTCTTGGTAGAAAGCAAGGTAGAAAAGCTTGGTAGAAAAGGTAACAGTTAATTAGCAGAGGAGAGGATAGTGAGGAAAGAGGGGAATCGGCAACACAACTGGCAATGAAAATCGATGTTAATAAGCAGAAGGAAATGTATACTAGAGGCAAAAACTAATGTATTTATAGACTCAACAATATCCCAGATCAACAGGGTCAAAACAAAACATGTTTCTGTAACGCATCCTGTTGGAGTATCCCAGAGGAAGTCACTGCAGACACCAACACAGCCAGGTTAAATCAACAAGATTTCCTAATTAACTCTAATAAGTTTAGAAGGATATTAAACCTTGTACCCCAGGGTTTCTGTCAGTCTTTTACTACTGGAGCAAAGTAAGAGACGCATTTTTGAGGCGGGATTGTGTGGCACCAGTGTCCTCTGAGGTTCTTGGGTTTTCCCCTAGAAGATACAAGAACCGTTACAGCGAGGGATGAGGATGAACCAGCAGAACAAAACAGACTCTGCTTTCCCTCAGCACAAAGTCACATTAGTTTGAAATCCCAGAGTCTCTGATTCAATTTGGGAGCTGCAGTGGCGTCCCCAGCAACGCAGCTCATCCATCTTACACTGTTTATGCTGCTGAGCCTCTTTGTGGCTTGCAAACCACCCAGCTCAGCTCTGCAGCTTTCATCTCGCTGTGCGCACTGCCCAGGATTACACCACACAGGAATTTTTAAGGAACCTATGTCTTTCTACTCATATGTCTTTAAAAATGAGACTTTCTACACACACATGCAGATATTGTGATTTGACGTTCCCACAGAAAACTCCATTTTCTCCCCACAGCAACAGGCCACAGAAGGTATTTATAAAGGCATTAGAGCTCATTCTGCTGCCTTCTGTAAAGACTGCACATAGTCCCGTTTAATATAATAATTTCAAATGCAAATTATTTGGTCTTTGTTGGTATAGCCACAGAGTGGGAGCTGGGATGGGGAGCAGCCTGAGAAGTTTGCACAAGTTTCTCTCTGTCATCACTATTTCCAACATGCAAAGTCTTTTTCATCTAACTGAATAAATGTTCAGGTTATATCTAATCAGCGCAGTCCTCATTTTCAGGTCTTAAGCAGCTCCCCACTACATTGGCCAACAAACACAGGACGTTGCCATTCTCCAACTCTCCTACCAGATACAGAAATGTTCTTTGTTAGCAATCAGCTCCCTAAAGAGAGGGTTCCAACAGTTTTCATTTCCAAATCCAGCTGAAGCATTTTACAAAGTCCCTGGTGCTCATTACCCATCACTGCCCAATGGCCACGGATGTTTCTTCTTCCCAGACCTTCTTTAACCCTGACCTGCACACAGAAGGCACCAGAATGGCACTGTGAGAAAACCCAGAACAAGCTGGTTCATTTAATATTTCTCTTGGGACAGTTTATCTGGTACTCCCAGCTGATTAAACAGGAACACCACCAAGGGGAGTTCCCGTTTGCTGCAGGAGGCTGAGCTCCTTTGCTGAGCCCAGTGTTCTCTCCAGCCTCCCTGCAGCACCCTCAGCGCCACAGCGAGCCTGGGGAGAGCCCACAGCAGTGCTGGCTAACTTACCAAGGCACATCTTCTGCCAGCTCCTAGCACTTGATAGCTTGGTTACTTCCTGAAGCGTGAGATTTGGATGCCTTGGGATGTTTATGTAATGTATTTGGGAGCATTTAAGTTATTTCTCCCAACGCCTCGACTTTCTTGCTTTGCTGAAATGTTTGGCTCCAAAGCACTTCAGGACACTTTGTCCCTCGGCTACGAGGGAAGGTGAGAAAACAGCCGGGCCCGGTTCCCTTCCCCCTCCTCCCCGCCCTGCTATTCCTCCGAGACTTCCAGCATCATCCAGCGGAGTGTGGAGTCAGCCGTGTGCTAATCCTGCACTTACTGCTGGCTCATTAATCGCTCCATTTCCAGCCCTGTAACCAGAAGAAAGTGTTTGCTAGAATAACCTTCCTGCTCGGCCTGGGTGCAGCGCCAGCTCCGGTGACACTTGCCGGGGTGTCCCGGCAGAAGTGCGGCCACCGGGCGGGGTCCCGGCGAGCAGCAGGGCCCGGGAGGGAGCCAAGGAAGGGATGGATGTCCTGCCCGGCTACCGGGGGCGGCCGCGGGGTCCCGGAGCAGCGGGGAGGGCGGCCAGGGGGGAGCGGATCGGAGAGGCCGCTCAGGGCACTGGGTGTCCCTGAGCAGACACGGCAGAGCGGGGCTGTCCCAGCGTGTTCTGCATCCCAGCACTAATTCCTCCGGCTCTCTTTGGGCCTGGGGCGGGCAGAACAGCTCGACCTTGCAGCTTCAGCTGTAGCAGGAACTTTGCAGGGTGATCATTTAATGCAAGACTATGGGAAGAACCCACTTCACTGCAGAGCAGGCACCGAGAATAAACCTGCCAAGTGTTCCACCCTTTGCACTTTCTCCTGCTCCAGCGTTACCTACGATCCTCCGCGGGGAGCAAATGCCTTGATCTTATCTAAACATTTCTTTGGCCACATTCATCGCATTCTGTAGCTGTGCATTACTTGTTTGGCAAGTCCCCATTGCAGCTTGAACAACTGCAAAACCAAAACCAGCCAAGAAGCACCTGCTGGGAAAATAAACAGAAACTGACTCTGTTTATAAAACTTTTCTCCTTTGTTTTGCAAGATATTCACAACAGGGGAAATAACTATCCTCCTTGCAGGTCCAGTGTAAATAGTTCTTTTCGCTAAAATTAAAATAATCAGTGTTTTTAATGCCTGTCAAGGCTTTGCAAGTACAAAATGCTGGAGGCTACAAAGGACAAAAAATAAGTCTACAGCTGAAAACATATATTATAACCGGTCCCTTAAACCCTGGTGTGGGATCCTTTTATCATTCCTTCATTCCAAGGTTAGTAGGTTATTAACCTGTATCCTGAGGGAGAAAAGATGCACATCAATTATATCAATTGAATAGACAAATGAAAATCAAATTAAAAATTTAACACGTGCCGCCATAATTACAATACAGAGCTACTACGAGGAATTTCAGCTGAGACATGAAACAGAGAAATGCTTCCCAAGTGCAATTTACAGAAGCAGGAAAAGTAGCCATAGATGGGAATTCCACTGAAACGAAAGCCCATACAGGAGAAAAATTATTTTCTAAATCTGCCACCCACTGAGAACTTTTGATTGCAATTTTAGACTAGGATGCAAAAATATTTAGTTCATTTAAGCAATTGACTGTGTTTATATTGTGCAATTACATGTATTAAGATTGGCATATTGAAACAATTAAATAAACAATCGCAACACTTCAGCCTTTCCTGGTATTTACACATCCCAACAAGTTGCAGCCCCATGAAGCTTCCAGCTGGCAAAGTCCTTCTGGGAACAGGGGATGCACGAGGGGTCCCTGGCCACAGCAGGGCTGTCACCTTCCATGGCTGGAGGGGGCAGCTGTTGTGGGAAAGGCAAAGGCACAGCCAGCTCATTCCAGGATCTCCATGAGATGGCAGAGGACAGAGAGGGGGCTGGACAAAGTGAAGCACCTGGAGGAGGACAGGCAGGTGTTGGAGGTACCTGCGGTGAGGCAGAACCTGCATGCTTATAACACACCATCAAAGGCAGCCTTTACCCCACATTCCCAGGGCCCACGGACAGCGGCTGCATACAGGTTGAACAGCTGCCTTAAAATGCTAAAAGAGCCATTTTGAGGTTGTACAAAAATTCTGCCTAAGCTGCAGCAGTGAAGCTCTCCAGGCCTGCCGTGGGGGCAGGCAGACCCTTCCCTTTGGGGAACAGGCCTGGCCAAGCCCCCGCGCCACCGCTGCTCCCAGCCCTCGCCTCCTCCTTCCTGTGCCAGAAACTCCTTCCTACCCATGGCTGCCAAACATCCCAACACCCGAGCTGGGGAGAAGCTGGAGGCTGTGCATGTCTGCCTGTAACTCCAGCACTCCGTCACTGGTGGCTGAGGCCAATTGCTCAGAAACAAGCAGGGAACAAAGGCGGCGCCGCACCGGAGCGCTGCCATTTTAATGCTATTTCTGTCTGTATAAAATCTTCTGTAATTTGTTTACGACTACCAGATTCAACAATAGTGTGCAAATGCAAACCCACTTATGTTAATGTCCTCTCTCGCTCTCTTTCTCAGATCAGATTCTGAATAAAAATTAGGTAAATACTCTGTTTGAAAATATATAAGATGAGAACTGGTTGGGGAGGGAGCAAGAGAACCTCCAAATGCACGGTCCTATCAACCGCATTATTTTTTTTTTACTTAATAACTTAAGTGTACTGTTAGTGAAATTACAACCTGCTTGTGACACAATAAATTTACAACAAAACTCATTCCATAAATTATTCAATTCGCTGACTCCAACGATGCTGGGAAATATCACCATGAGCAGATGATTAGCATGTGAAAGGAAAGCCATCTCCAGCCTGAAACAATCACTGTCACACCTCCATTTGAAGATGCCTGGTGGAGTTTTGTAAAATTACCATTAGGAATACACATTTAAGGCTTTGTAGTTTCTATAAAAGCATTAAGTATTTGATTTACATTAGATTCATTTGTTCTTTCTTCAACTGTCTCTTTTTCCTACAAACCATAACCGTTTGGATAAATGCTGGCTCAATCAAGTGTGCATTAAAACAAAAGAATTTAAGTTCAATAAAAGTGATGAATCAGAACTAGAAGCCAGCCTTCCCCCTCCCTTCTCTTCCCAGGCCACAGGATTGCTCTAGCAGGAGAAATGGGCAGGTTTGGCAGCCTGGAGGACAGACCAGTCGAGTCCCTCCCACATGGAAATACATTCCTGGAGGGATAATCCAGGCCCTGGGCCATTGGTGTGGAGCTGTTGGGTCAAATGCCGCATCCTCCTCAGCGGAGGGAAGGAGAGAAGGTTGGGGTTGAAGAAACATTTCTGTGCAGGTAAACAGTGGAGCTCTCAGTGGACAAAACTTGGCATCTCCCAGCCTAACCTGAACCACAGCTTTTTGGGGAGCCACCAAATGAAAATATTAGCCAAAATTCAGCAGTGAGGTCAGCGCGTTCCCAACTACAGAGAATGAGACTACTCAGTGTAACCAATGGCCAAGTGTCAGCAGCAGCTGACAAGAATGAGCAAAATCACTGGAATGTTCTTCTGCAGCCATCCCTTAGAACTGTTCTGATAGAGCAAGGAAAAATTAAACCCTCCCTCTGTGCTCTCCACTGCCATGCTCCACCCATGGAGAAGATGCTGATGGAGCAAATCTCAGCACAATTTTCTCAGGTGACATAGATGAGTTACCAAAATGCCTCCACACAACAGACCCTTCTGATCCAAGCCCATGAAATGTAAGCATCTTACCCACAAGAAATGTTGAAAAGGCTTCCAGCATCTTCTGCCTGCTGGATTTCCCAGGTAGAGAAATTCAAGGGATATAGGTAAAGTATTTCTTTCCCTGGAAAGGAGGAGGAAGGGTTCTTCTTGTTCTGAGAATCAAAATGTTAAAATTTTATAAAATACTTTTAAAAAGAAGTCCAACAGCAGCAACCAAATGATTCCAGAGTCAGTGCCATGAGAAAATCCTCTTTCACAGACAGGAGTGTTTTGAAATGAGAGCTACTGATTTTAAGCTGCATAATGTCATCACTGTGTCAACTTCCTCACCAACCCTTCCCCTTGTATTACACAGATCAAAGATTGTTCTAGAAGTGGCAACTGCAAGAAAAGGAATTTTTGCTCCTTCACCAAGAAACTTTATTGGGTCTATGTGCGACTGCACTGCCCCATCCAGTGACAAACTGCTGGATCCCGAGTTCATTACCAGCACTCAGACTCACTCCCTGACTCCTTCCTGAAGCCTCTCCCATCTGAAAGCAGGAGCTTACATTATTCATAAGGATAATCACAAATATGCAGGGAGCTGTAGACATGTAATGGAGAGGCTGGCTTGTATCCCATCCAAATTCCACGCGCTTCATGGAGCTTACGACTTTCCCATAAATTTTTGCAGCATGGGACATACCTCCATTCTCAGCCACTCCAGCGGTCCCAAAGCAGGGACAGCTTTGGGAAAAGTTCTCATGCTCCCCCACAGAGTTTTATTACTTCTGAAGGAAGGAAATCAAGTGGAAACCTTCCCGTGGGTTCTCCAGGGGATGTGTTTGCTTACACACGCTGACTGCACAGGCAGAAGCACAAACAGCACTCATGCTGTAAAACAGCATTCTGGAAATTCTGTGAAAATAAATATTATCAAGGCCAAAAGAACAGCAAAATTGAGTTACTGTTGTTTCCACTGCCTCCATGAAAAAGCCAGGGAAGGCCAGTGCCCTGCTTAGCATGGGCAGCTGGCAGCCAGCAGGAGGGCAGGTCTTCAGGCAACTCCTGTAGGGATGGTGACGTGGAGACATTTGTGTCTCATCTGCCTGCAAGAAGCACCTGAGAGCACCCCAGTCCTGTGGCAATGGCTGTGTGAAGAAGAAGAGGAAGAAGGGAGGAGTCAAAGCCCAGTCAGCCTAGAAAAAGAAAATTATTAGATATGTCTTACTCTGGGAGTTGGAATGATGTTTGCAGGAGAAATTATGAAAGGAGGACAGACAGGAAAGGTGTGGGACCCTCCTAGCATGTGTTACTGGAAATATCCCAACTCCTTTTAGACAAGATTATTAAATATCAGTAATAAAGTAATAGATTAAGAAAATGGAGGTATTTCTAAATCCCTCAAATCTAAGACCAAAAAAAGATTCTTTCTCTTAAGCTTCAAACCCATCCTGAGCAGATCCATGTCATCACATGCAGTCCAGTAAGGAAGCAAGAGATGAGGCATTCAGAGTCACTTTAACAACTGTAACTTCAGCAGAAGACAGAATTATGGAGACATTAATAAGTGATGAGATCACAAAACATCTGGAGAAACGTGAGCTGATACAAAAAGTTGCCAGCAGAGTCTTATAAAGGGCAAATCTTGTTTGACAAATCTGCTGGAATTTTTTAAAGAGGTAACACAGACTCCAGACAGGAAGAAAACATGGGACATAATCTGTTTGGATTTTAAAAGGTTATTTGACACATCACAGCCCGCAGGCCAGTGTATTAAAGTACATCAATCAAAAAATGCACCAACTTGGAATGGATGAATGAAATGAAGGAAGTTCACAGCCTGGTGGTGTCATTGGCACAAACCAGAGGGAGCAAAGTAGAGCCACTTTTGTTGTGGGCATGTAAGATGGAGAAGAAAATATCATAACACAGGCATCCCTCCAGATGGATCATGTCGACCTGTGACATGGAGGACATCAATTAACACACTGTAATGACCATGGCATTCATTTGAACTGGGAAATGAGGATTTTTAATATTAAGAGTCTTAGTATAATGGTGCCTTTGGAAGACACACAACAGAAGAAAGTGGGACAACCTCTAGGAATAGCTACAGAAAGTTTCATGATGGGCAGGAGGCTGACAAGGCTGTTGGAGCCACTCACAACAGGGAAAACTGGCTGAGCCCTCCATGAACGATGCGGTGGAGAAAGAACAGCCACCATTCCTGCATGGATGGACAAGCCAAGGGCTGAGCCAACAAACAGCCCAGATGCAGGTCCTTCTGAAGCAGATCCCTGGCAGGAAAGGAGATCTTCCCCAGCCTCTCTGGAAGCTGCAAGTCAGCAGCAAGCTAAGCACTGAAAGCCAGCAGCAAGGAATTGTCCTCTTCAGCAACAGGTTCCACATTTACCTCTGGCAGAGGGAAGCCACTCCCTGTGTCCTGGCACTCCAGGGCCTTGTCCAAAGTCCCTCTGCAGCTCTTTTGGAGCCACCTTAGGATGTGACCAAACTGATCCAGAAGTATCGTAAGACACAGCACGAAGTAGGAAGAAAATATGACAATAAGAAAGTGCACCCTGGAAGGGGAGGCAGGAGCTTATTGTCAAGTATTAAATGTTTTCTCACTGCAATACAGAGACTTAAAATAATTTCTACATAGGCTTTCTGGGTAAAAAGCACAGTCAGGGAAAAGTTACACTAATTTAAACAAAATTAATAAAGAAATGTTCTGCTTCTTTTTATCATCTTTCTACCTCTCATCATTTATCATGCAAATTAAATTGCAGTAATAGAAAATGTAAAGAAAACAAACTCCGCAGTATATTGAAACCTCTATCCAGCAAGAGATAAGGTTGAGTATTAGAAGGAAAGGTGCAGAAAATTAGCTGTCCAGACAATAACTGGGAGGGAAACTGGTTTATTTAGCCTGGAGGGATTTTTTGTTGCAAACTGACTAAATTAAAATCCAGACTATTATACCCAGTATCACACCAGAAAACGCCTTTTCCTTGCACTTTTAGATAAATTTTCATTGATCTCATTTTATGCATGATTACATTTTTAATGAGATGTACAGTATTTCGAAGCTAATTTTAAATGCCTTCTCCCTCTCCTTCCTCTGCTCCCCTCCCTCCTCCCACCACATACACACTTACGCTTGTTGGATTAACATTTCTGATAAATTGCTCGGCCAGAAAGGAACATTACTGAGAGGAAATAAATTACTTCCATCTTTCTCAGCTCCAGCATAGTAAAGTAACCTTTAAAATGGCCACTGTCTAATTCTGCCACCTTGCAATTCCTTCCAAAAGCGATCATTTTATTTCATGGAATGATTGTATTTGTTGTTGGTCACACTGAACAGCATATGGAGCAAGGGAAGAAGTCACTTTCCTCCACTGGCAGTTCTGGCCAGAAGAACCAGCAATGCCTTGAAACTCAAAACTCTCCTGAAATAAAGAGTTTTATTGTCAGGATCTTTGACTCTTGTGAATAAAGTACAAAGCAGGTGAAGGTGGGTGAACTGGCCTAATGCCAGAACATGGGGGTCTCGCCTTGAAAATATTGGGCAATAATTGATTTTCAGCATGGAAAACTTGGCTTGCTCCCAGAAGTTTTCAATTTTATTTTCTTCCTTTGACTATTTTTGGTAAAGTCACACCCTGTAAAACAAAGGGGGAAATTGCAGGGACAAAGTATGAAATAAAATGCTGCCTCCAGCCCATCATTAAGGACCCAGCAGTTTATTTCCCTCTTTGATTTCAGGCTGCTTTTTGTGAAGAGGGGCTGGTTTGTCCAGCCAGTTTCTCTCCAGTCTGTGCTCAGGAAGGGAAAATAAAGGAATGAATAAGTATGGAGGCTTGGGTCTCTCCTAAATGACTTTTAACTCTGTAATTTCCAGCCATTTTGCAAACTTTCCAAGGTTGTTCTGAATTGCTGCCTCCCCCTCCGGAGGTATAACAGCTGCTCTCCTCCTTCCCTCCGCCAGCCTCCCTCACTGCTGCATCGCTCCCACATCCGGGATGCTCCCGGGACCGGGAGTCACTGCACACCATCTGCATTTACCAGGGAGCCCTTCTGTGTTTGTCCCTGTGCCCGCACCAGGGGCCGGGAGCGCCTCTGGCACTGCACCTGCAGTGGGAGCTGCTCTGCCAGTGAGCAGGGAGGGGAACCGGGGCCTGCGAGATGGGACAGCCCAGTAAGGCAGCACTGGAGAGCAGGAGAAAACTGGTGAGGAGTGCAGGGGAAGGGAAGAGGGCTGAGACAGAGCCTGGGCTCTGAAAACCACGGAAATGAAGGAGTAACGGAGGAGTATCAGCTCCAGCTGAAGCATCAGGAGGGGGGATTAGGAGTTTAGACTTGGGACTGTGGAAATGAAGCTCAGTAAAATGTCCCACAGACAATGGGAGCAGGAAAGAATCTTAAATGCAAATCCACGTTTCACAAAGGATTTATCATTATCCAGCAGTGCTTTGAGAATTAAGTGTTTCCATCAGAAGTCTTGTCCCAGTGCACTAACACGACAGACAGCGTGAGCCTTTCCAGATGTGGGAGTGCAGATGGGTTTACAGCCCTGCAAAGCAAAACCTTCCCACTCTCCCCAAATGGATGAATGGGACTGTTACACAACCTGTGAGGAATTATCACTGCCGAGAAACCAGCGCTACAGAACGGACAATGGGATTCCCCAGAGCAGAGTCTGTGTGTGAAAACACACAAAACAGTTCCAGAAAGGTAAACAGCTGAAGAGAGGCAATATAGATCATGGAGCAAAATATATGGAGCAAAATATGGCCCTCAGATCACACACCCAATTTTTATGATCATAGAACCAGAGAATCCCAGCTGGTTTGGGTTGGAAGGGACCTTAAAGCTCATCCAGTCCCACCCCCTGCCATGAGCAGGGACACTTTCCACTCGTCCAGCCTGGCCTTGGACACTTCCAGGGATGGGGCAGCCACAGCTTCTCTGGGCAACCTATGCCAAGGCCTCACCAGCCCCTGAGGTGGTTAAATTGTGTAATTATTACACTGTAGGTGTGAAGGTTAAACAGTATCAGAGTTTTCCATTAATAAATGACAGGTCTTAGTGATGAAATCAAAAATGTAACATTTCCACAGCTAAATGACAGCAAAGAACTGTTACTCCAGGTCAATGGGTACCTCAGGGGAGCACAAACCCTCCCCACACACAAGAAGCATTTTAGTGTTTGTCCCACCAAAAAGGCTTTTCTGGCCCCAGCTGCATCCAGAGCCAGCACTTTACCCCATTGCAGGGGTGGATCTCGGACTGGGGCTGCTTTCAACAGAGCACATTTTCCAAATAATCCCAGACGTTTGGCAGGGAAATTGCCAAAGCAGCTTGTAGGCTGGATGTAACTTCGAACACTTTTAACACACAAAGCAATTACTGCCTTGGTTTCCCTGGCTCTCCAGAAGGATCCCCTTGGTGTGCTGGCAGTGAGAGAGCCTGCATTGCTCCGGCATTCAGCAATGTGAACTCCTGGATGGTGCTGGATGGAAGGCTCATCCCTGGGCTCTTCCTGCACAGAGGGCAGCCCCTGGCTGGGGACAAGGGGCAATATCACACAGAGAAACTCCTTCTTTGGACCACGAACAACCAGCTCCCCCCTGGTATTGCTGCTACTGCTTTATTAAAATGCATAAAGCAGCCAGAAGCAAAGACACCAATAAATTCTTCTGTAAAAGCAGAAATGTTTTTTTCAAATGGCTCCCCTAACACTAATAATCACAGCTCTCTTATGTGTACTTGACTCTGGTTAACCTTTTTCTGGCACTTTTTAACTTCTCCAAGTCAGGTACTAATATGGAACTAATGTGGGGTTTATTTTCCCTATAGGAATAGCAGAAAGAGCACTGCACATTAGCGTAATCACGCCGGCTCCTTCCAGAAACTGCAGGACTTTACATCAAAGCAGCCGCATTATGGCACAGGAAAAGAATTTAATAACAATTGGGGGACTAAGCATTTTTTTAATGTTAAGGGGGTTTTATTGAATATTAATCCTATAAAATGCTCCTGAAAGTTGGCAGAAGGAAAACTGATGTCCCAAATAGTTACCGTGGCCTTCCACAGTGCTGGGATGCAACTGCAGTGTAATCAGAATTCATCATGCCATTAGCAGAAGGACAACAGGAAAGGAGACACTTCCTCTTGCATCCTGGGGCTTGAGCAACCGGGGCTGAGAGAACAGGCATTGACAGCCTCAGTTGAGCTCTCAAAGTTTACGTGGTTTTGGGTTCAGAGCTTGCAGTTTCTTTCAATACAACGTGATATTTGCACTCTTGATTTTATCTTCTGCTAGAGATTTCCATAATATTTTTCTCTCTGAAGGGATCGGAGGTGCTGGAAACAGGTCTGTAGTGAAAAGGAATAAGAGGCACCCAGAGGTTTTTTCCCCCCTATTTCTAACTGCTGGATACTTTCCTTTTTATTTTCCACTTTTTTCCAGGAGGAGGTCACTTCGCTGGCCGGCACGGCTGCAGCCATGCTCCAGCCACATTAATCCCTGCCCTGCTGAGCTGCCGGAGAAACAAGTATTCATCTGGCACCAGCAGGGGAAAGACAGAAGGAAAAATGAAGGGGAAAAAATGAATAAATAAATAATTCAGGCAGAGGATGAATACTTGAACAAAGCAGGGCCTGTGTGTAAGGGAATGCTGGGCTGCTCTGGAACAGAGAAGAGCAGCAGCCCACAAAGCTGCACGTTTATCCAAGCAGAGCCGGTGCTCCTGCCCGGGCACTGGGCAGAGCTGTCCCCAGACACCACCTGGACACACACATCTGTGCCCTGGGTGGAGCTGAGTGCCTGGCACGGACCCTCCTGTGGGCACATGCCTGGCTGTGTGCCAGTCAGGTCAGTTGCTTTTGAATAGACACCTCGGCACAACTCCTCCTTTCCTGAGTGTCTTGTGGCCTCCATTCCAGGCCTTAGGATTTTCAGAGTCACTTCTGAGGGTCACCCCTGAGGGCTGGGTAAAGGACCCACATGTGGAAAAGGCCCTGTGCTTTAACCTCCATCTCAAATACCCCTCTTCTCTCTTTTTCCCAAGCCAAGCTCTGAAGAAGTGTTTTTTTCCCACTGCACATGCCAAAACAAGGTCAGTAACACAGAAAACTGCAGAGCCTGATGCTGGAGGGCAGGGCAGCACAGAGCCCACAGGGGTCCCCACACTCGGACAGTGTCTTAAGACACACTTGGTGTTCATTTCTTGCTCTGGGATGCCTCCAGTTTCTCCTTCACTGGAAAAGGAAACTCGTTCATTATGTATCACAACAGTGTGTTAACAGCTCACAGCCCGAAATGAAGCAAGTGCAGAAAACACTTTCATCACCGTTTCCATCCCATCAGTTGGGAGTTTGCTGGCACTCAGTGGAGACAGATACCCCAAAACAGGAAGGGGATGAGTGTCTGACCAGGTGCAGTGCAAAAGGTTGGTTGTTCCCCCAGTCCCACACCCCACGGGCTGTGCCATGAGAGCTGTTATCACTGTGAGCAGCTGCCGTGGTGCCTCTGAGCAGCCCCGGCCCCGCAGCGCTGACACCTGATTGACCTGTCAGGAGCATCGAGGCCAGGGCTGAGAAAAGAGCACAATAATAAATCTTGGTATCAGTGTTTTATCAATGTGGTCTTGTAAGTTTACGAGCATTTGGCTTTGTTTTACACCAGACAACTCCACACTGCTCCAGAGCAGGCTGCCAGATGTGCAGCATTTCCCTGTGCAGCCTCATTGCTTGTGAAGGGTCGAGTCCAAGAGGAACTTCCTGGGGAGCCCGACTGCTCCCTGGCTGCCCCACAGCTCCTCTGGGCACTGCTCTCCCAACAGGCTGACCACACTCGGCACCTCTCAGGGAGTTACTGTGCGGACAAGGTGCTGCTGCTGCTGCCGAGCATCTGGGCCTGGGATGCAAAATTATGGTCAAAACATCTGAAAGCCCAAGGAGGGTGCTGCTGTAGGGAGTGAAGGCGTGAACTCTGTGGGGATCTCTAGAGCTGCAGAGGCAGTTTCCATTCATATCCACATACAGGTTTCTCAAGATAAAAGAGTTCAGCTTGCACCTATGCAATACCGAAAATATCTAGGTGCTATCGGGTGGTGTCTCAAGGTAACAACAAACACTGAGTTAGACAGGAGGTTCCTGTTGGACTTGACCCATCTTCACCCTGCAAGAGTCATGTGCAGCTTCACCAGAGCTGTGCCCATGGGCTTTGTCTGGATCAGAAGGAAACCAGCACCGTTTAACCCCCAAATTTCAGGCTGCAATAGCTGTTTATTATCTTATCCATGAATATGAGTACTTCTCTTTTAAACATCCAAAGAGAAAACTTCAGAGCAACCTAAAGGTAGACATTTTATTGTAGTGGGAAAAATTATCCAAAGGGAGATTGCCATCTTGGCAATCTATTACAAAAACCAGCCCAAGGGAGAGTTCTTGCCGAAGTCCCTGTTTCATGTGCCACACAGCCCAGCTGAGCTACAGAAACAACAGACCCTCAAAAGCTGCCAACAGCTGAGTAGTTTAAAGTTGCTGTAAGGCAATTTTTTGGCAAGTGGTCATATAATTGTTTGTTCTGGACATCTGCATTGACTGCAGGAGTAGTGAACACAAGATTGTTGGAGTTTTGCTTGAATGTGGAGCAGAAGGCAGTGAATGGTCTCTGATTCCCAGCAGTCTGTCCCAGCTTGGGCTAAACCACAAGAAATCTCTATTTTCAAAAATAAACTTCAGTCTTACAACAGGTGGCTTAGGGCAAAAGCAGGTGTTGACTATTGTCCTTTTCATAAGGCCTTTGGAGATGCCCAATCCCAAGCTATTGAACACCTCAAGGAGAGGAGGGGGCTCTTGGATTGGCACATCCTGTGAGCAGACCCTGGAGATGGGCAGGGAAAAGCCTCCACGAATACCTGCATCAAATGTAATGTCAGCATCTCCGAACTGCCTGTTCCAAAGACAGCTCCAGACCAACTTTTGTTACAAGGTATATCTTTTGTTGTACCTCCTTATGTTACATGGAGGGAAAAGAAACAAGAATTAATAGAGTTGTGGATGTTTGAGGTAGCAGTCACTGACAGAAGAAGGCAGATGTCAAAGGCTCAGCTGCCCAGAGTCTGGACAGCAAGGAGTGTATTCAGCATATTAGGACCAAAAGAAATTCCAAGAACTGGTTTATTGTTGGGTGGATATGATTATATTATTAATAAAGAAGCAGACAGGGCAGAAGTGGTCAATAAACATTTTGTTAAGAAACTCAGCCAGTGCACTCGAACCAGATGAAGATTGCGAACCCATCTGAGGATTTCTAGGCACAGGGAGCATTAAACAATCTAAAATTGAACAGCCTCTGGGTGCCTTGTGCTCCTACACTGTAAGAGAATTTCCAGGAGAGATCCCTAATCTGTCAGTAGGAATGGAGAAAAGTTACCAGAGCAGGAAAATCGTGGAACTCTGGAAATGCTGTAGATTATATCCACACTCAACCAGAGCAAGCAGGACTTGTAACTACAGGATACTTAACCTGACATCAGTCTCAGCAGAAAGTCAGGGAAGTTAATATAGAATTTGATCAATAAAATATTAGAGGATGGGAATAAAATTAACTCAAGTCACAAATGTTTTGTACAGAGTCTTGTTGAGCAAACATTGATTTTTTTTTTTTAGGTTTCATAGTGTTGTTTCAATTGACTGGCTCAGAGTCAGAGCCTTTGGGCAAACAGGACTGCTCCATGCAGCAAAAGCCTCCCAGGACTTTCCCTGGCCTGGCTGCAGGTGATCAGTGACAACAGGTGACTGTCCCCAGTACAGGGGCTGAAACACGGCCACCAGGCAGCACATGGGTTATCACAGCCCAACCCTCACTACCACAGAGAGCTGCTTCCCATTGGTTGGAGGGCAGCAAATCCTATCCTTGACTTAGGCTGATCCTCTCAGAGAATCCCAGGACGGGGCACATTGGGAGGGATCGCGGTGGGTCCAACCTTGCTGCTCTGGCAGGGTCATCCCAGAGCATGGGGCACAGGATTGCATCCAGGTGGCTCTGGGGTATCTCCAGTGAGGGAGACTCCACAGCCTCTGTGGGCAATCTGTTCCAGTCTCAAGGAGACCTCAGAGCACTGGGTTGCACCACTGACAGGAGCACATGGCAAAACCTAAGAAATCTGGAGCTTTATCACCTAATTGCAGTAGGGAAGCTGCCCCCAAAGAGCACGTGATGGTGGAGACACTCCTCCCAGCCCCCGCTACCATCTCTGCCACCCCTCAGACCACAAACGCCGCGCAACACCGCAGCCAATCCCGCGGAGAAAACAAGAAGCCAAACAGAAGTTTGGCCTCAATCCACTGAAAGCAGGGGCTCATCTGTTAGTGTTACAAGGTGTTCCCATCCCACGTTATGGCCAGACTCCAGTTTGTGCAGAGGCTGAAATAATGGCTTTTATTAAAGGAGGGTGAGGCCGGTCCTTGGCTCACTCCTGCGTGAGCTTCCAGAGGAGCAGAGGAGTGATGCTCACTCACAGGAGCCTGGGGCTGATGCAGCCAGAGAGCTGAGCTTCCACTTGCTCAGGTAAACCCAACTTGAGCTGAAATTTTATTGAAGTTAAATTCTCCTTGCATGGATTTACAACACGTGACCAACTCAACATTTTAATTGCAACAGAGGATGATTAAGCTGCTTATTTGAAAGGCAAGGCAGAGTGAGTCTGGTGGCCCTCGGGTAGCACTCTGTAACAGGACAGAGAGCCTGGGCTGCCACTCGGCTCTGAGCAGCCTCACCTTTGGGTGGCAGAGGAAGGACAGTCATCTGCTGGAAAGGCTCCAACACTCATCTGGGCCTCCAAAGCCATTAGTGCCTGGAAAACAGGGAAAGCTGGGAGGCAGCCAGGGAAGCCCTGCAAACACCAGCTGTGGGGTACCACAGTGAGCCATGCCCTTGCTGGATGGGAAAGGAGGCAAAACTCAGTAAGAACTGAGTTTTGGGTGGGTTTTCTTATTTAAGAGCATTGTCTGACACTGCAAGGTCATAGTCATTTAAACCACAGCACTTTCACTGCACCCACTGTTGCCAGTCTATCCGTAAATTATTTAATAATAAAAAATAAAAACAGCTCTGCAATCTTCACCCTTTCATCCACTCCCTTCACTGCCAGCCTGACACAAGACACCCACTCCCAAATAGGCACAAACCCCCTGAAAACAAGATCCAGCAATTGTAAGATTCAACTTCAAAGACATTAAAAGACATAACATTTTATTTGCCTTCTGCTTTTTAACTTTTGGGGTCCAGTCGGGTAATGCTTTTGAATTTTTAATTAAAAATAAAAGCAAGGCTGCTTCTGCTGTCATTTTGCTTTGAAGTTGGACATTTAAGTAGAAAATCTGTTACCTGAAGACTCTGCTAAAGCTATGAGTTTAGGAAAACTGCCTAAAACATATGTCTCAGCAGATCTGGACACTTATTTTGGTTTGAGCTGATTTTACTTTGCCTAAAACTCTTCCTATACATTCTTTCAGCAATTTTAAAGTAATTTTGATTTCCATGCAGTTTTTCTTTTGGATTTTAAATTTAAATCAGAATCACAGGATCACAGAATGGTTTGGGTGGGAAGAGACCTTAATGCCTATTCCATCCCACCCCCTGCCCTGGGCAGGGACAACTTCCACTGTCCCAGGTTGCTCCAAGCCTCATCCAGCCTGGCCTTGGGCACTGCCAGGCTTGGGGCAGTCACAGCTTCTCTGGGCACCCTGTGCCACAGGAAGGGATTTCATTAAATTTAACACACACATTTGGTATCATGAGGACAAATTGCCTCCCTTTCCATCCAGTCCTGACCCTCTCCTCGCTCAGCCCCTTCCTGCCACCGCTGTGACAGTTCCCATGTCCAGATGGACCACTAAGGACGGTTCCATTGACACCTGGGACAAGAGCAGGGCTGGGGGCCGTGCTTTCCTAACACCTTTGCTGCCTGGTGGGGTTGGTGCCCACCTTGACAAAGCCCTGCAGGTCCTGTGGGCCCCGCCCCAGGCAAGCAGCGCTGGCAGTTGTGGCTGTGAGAGTGAGCACAAGCCCCCAGTGTTCCTGCTCCCCCCTGACCACAGCAGCACAGCAGCACCCGACAGTCCCGCTCTAATGGGATCCAGCAGCAAAACGCTCTTTCTGCTGGAGGACTGTTATATTTCATTGCTGAAAGAACTCAAAACTTTTGAAGCCTCTCCTTAATTTTCAATGAAAAGCATTTGGTTCCAGGGTGACAGACGAGGCTCTTAAGAGCTGTTACCACCTCAGGTAATTATAAAATGACGGAAGGGAAAGGGAAGAAAGCAAGCGAGCGCCAGATTAACACTCAGTGTGTTTGTGCAGGGCTACAAAGGCGCTTGCACGGCTGCCTGCGCCGAGAGCTCAGCTACAACAGCTTCCAGTTGGAAAGAAAATTGAAGGAGGATGGAAGTGAGGAAAGAAGAAATTGCAATTAAAAACTGAAATGAATTCCAAAATAACATATGAACTGGAACACTACAAAATACTTTAAAAAAAAAAAAAAAAAGGAAAAAGGAGACTTTTGTAGCAAACTGAAACCAGCCGAGATTGGAAAGAGGAGTCAAAAAACTCTTGTGCAAGCCTGGGGCTGGCTCAGGCCCCAGGAGCTGGAGGAGGGCTGTCCTCTCCCTGGGAAGCAGGTAAATCTCAGCAAATCGGAATTTTACTTTGACACTTCACTTAATATACTCTGTGTTTAACTAGGGGAAAAAAAATTAAGGCGAGACAAAACCAGGCAAACAGGCTGAGCAAAGCCCTATGAAATTAAATAGTTCCAGCAGGAATAATTAGTTCTTTAATTACAGAGTCCCAGAATGGTTTGGATTGGAAGGGACCTTAAAACCCATCCTGTCCCACCCCCTGCCATGGGCAGGGACACTTTCCACTATCCCAGGCTGCTCCAAGCCCCCTCCAACCTGGCCTTGGACAATTCCAGGGATGGAGCAATATGGTGAAACCCAGTGAAGTAAGAACGCCCAGACCATATAAGAAACATCTGGAGTAGAGGCACAGTCCCTTGGTAAGAGATAAAACACAGCAGCTCTTGGTGAGGAGAGGTGAGCCCCGAGGTGGGACCATGCACTGGGTGACTGAACAGGGCAGGAGCAGCAGACAAGGGGCATCACCAAGTTCAGTAGCCTTCAATTTTGGATACCCTGCCCCTAAATCTAAATTAAACCAGAATAAAATGCAAGATTACTAGCCTATAGGTCCACATAATAAATTCCTCCTGAATTCTGCCTCCTGCCAGCAGAGCATTTATAGTGCTGCTTGGGGAAAAGCTCGGAAATTCGGTATTTTGAGTGGCCGCGCCCGGTGCCAGCCGCCAGCGCCCACGGACACCAGCTGTGCCCACCCATCCCAGCCCCGAGCGGCGCACAGGGGCCGATGGCAAAGAAAGGGCCTTTAATAAACCAGCAGCATAATCCAGGACTCTGTCCTCTTTATTTTTTAATAGAAGCCTTTCACGATATGGAACTAATTATCGCCATCTGCCGTCCCCGGTCTTATATTTCCTCTCTCACAGCTCATTCTTCAAAAACTCAGTAGCTTCCTCCCCTTACATTTGTAAATGCTGTTGACTATGGATAAAATCCATGTTTACTTTGTATTCAGGGCCCATAGGAAAGCTTGTTTTAATCATCAACAGATGTTATATTCTGCTCTGCTGTGCTTGGCACACAACTTCAGAGGGAAATAAAAGAAAAATCTTTATTTTAAATTTAAATTGTAGATTGTTACAGACTAAATAAAATGCCAAATTGTTATTGGAAACAACATGGCCACTGTAATAACTGTAACTGACATTTACTTTTTACAATTAGGGGTTTTTTTTCTGGTGCTGTTTAACACAAGATGGTTTCCACATTTTGCAAAGGACTTTCTTTCCCTTTGCTCTGAAATGATTTGCAATCAAGCCACAGACATTTGTAATTTATTTTTATTTAATACTTTCCTACGAGCTTATGAAATACTGGGATTATTATGCTATATACAGTAGATAGTTTTTGAATACGTACTCTCCCTCCGGACTCATATTTCAATACACATTATCCCCTTGAACTCATTTATAAACACCCATTATTCCCCCAGACCCCGCTATAAACATGGAATATCTCCACGGACTGTTCCAGCCTTATGGTCCTTTTTATCTCTGGCTTCGTTCCTATTTCTATTCATCTTTGATGTCTGCTGCCGCTCTCCCCCCGCCGCCCGTGCCCGGGGACGCGGTGCCCTCCGCCCGATGGCCGCGGGACTCCGCGGCTCCGGCCCAACCTGGCCTTCCCTCCTTCCCCCGCAGCTGGAAAAGCCGGGCTGGCTACAGCGGCTGCCTCGGGCACCTGCTGCACGCGTGGGGATTGCGACATCCCCACATTCCCCGCTGACGGCATCCACTGCTGCTTTCTCACTCACTGTGGGAGCAGTGGCAGTGTGATCCTCAAGCCTCCAGTGCCCAAGCATTCCTCACCCAGTTACCAAACTGGTGCTTTCTTTGAGAGTTAACTTCTCATTCTGGTTTTATTTCCACACCACTGCAGAAACTAACTATTAAGTTATTTAGAGGTTTGGTATTGCTCAGAAGCAAAACAGAATAAAATGTGGGAGCAGGAAAAACTGAAATATTAGGCAGGATAGCTCTTCATTGTACTTGACCATGAGAGCGATTGCAAGGGGACATCTTTCACTAGACCAGGTTACTCCAATTCCCTCCAAATTGGCCTTGGACACTTCCAGGGATGGGGAGGATGGATTTCATGCCAAAAGATGTTTTAAATGCAAGCTTGTGCATCCATGAGCTTATGCATCAGAGTGTCCAGGAGTTTTTAGAGCAAGTCCATAAGGGAGCAGAAGGAGCTGTGCTAGTCCTGGATGACGTGGTGACACTACTGGGGCTCTGAAGGATCAGAGGTGAGGGTTTAGATGTAAAAGAATTAAATTAGAAAAACACAACAATGCACACCAAGGTCAGATGTTGCACATATTTGGGCAAATATTAAGCACAAACAATTTAAAAAAAATTTTCCTTATAAAATTTTGTGATCTAAAAAAGAAAGCTCAGGAGGAAATAAATCCTTTTATTTTAAAAATTGGGAACTCCAGCACAATGCAAACCAGCTTGGAAAGCACCAGACGGCTATTTTACATTGCTGGTGAATACTGTTACGAATTAACAGCTCATTAAGAAAAAAACCTTTGCAAACCATGAATCTCAAAAGAAACTCAGAGAAACTGTCATCTGCAATCTCCAGTGTGTGAATAAATCTAAAATCCATCAAGGGATGGAGTTCTTCCGAGAGCCAAACAAACAGGTGTCCCCTGGCCTCCCAACCCCAACATCAACAGCGCAATAAAACTCTTCCCAGTCCAGGACCAAACCATTTGGTACCAGTACATGGGATAATACCTGCTCCTTAAAACACGGAAACGCGGATAACAAATGCCTCTAAAGTCCCAGAAGAAACAGAGACGTGCACTGTGAAGTATCCCCCCAGGAATCCTGTAAATCATAACCAAATTTCACTTGTCCTGGAACAGGTTTGAAAATCTGTTTGTGGTTTCTTCTACATATTTTGAACTGTATCTGGTCAGTTCAGAAATGAAAGACTCCTTCAAACTCCAGTGGAAAGGTCTCTGTATGTGTTATTTTAAAATAGCCTAAAACTGCAGATAAATTTGCTCTGCAAACTCTAATTATTTCCATGGTTTTAAAAAATTTAGTCTATTTTTATCATATTTGATTGATCTGTATAGTAAAGTGCCATTACTTCATCCATTCATTCCTGTGCCAGATTTGTTCGCGTTGGCACCCAAAGGACAGTGCCAACAGGTCTGGTGTTATTCTCTGCTCCCTGAGCTCCAGCATCCCCAGGGCAGCTGGGAACCTTTGGCCATTCAAATCATCTTTGGGCAGCTGAAAGCATCACGAGCTTCTCCTGTTGGCTTCAACAAGCCTGCTCTCATCTCAGCACCAGAGGGATGAAAATCTCTGCTTATGCAGGTGGTGACCCACATTTAATTTCTGTGACTACCTTTCCATCCATCCATCGATTCCTCTGCACTTGGAATGTAACACCAGCTTGGAAAGCTATCCCAGGATAACCTCCAGTGTCACTTCCAAAAGGCCCCCTCTGACTGAGGGTGAGAGCCCAGCCCCTCTCTGGGGTCACATGTTTGTAACTCGCTGGGTTCACTTGGCACTGCAGCACAGCTCAGCCAGAGGAGGATTTTACCAGCACAAGTTTACATGCAGTTTATTAACATGAAACCCTTTCTCTCCATTGGCACTTCTCCCAGCTCCTCATGGTTCATCCCATCACTACCCTAACACAATGTTCACACGCAGCTGTGGCAAACACCAAATAATAAAACACACAAGCCAATGCTGTGACGTGCACAGGAGGCAGCAGAGTGAGAGCTGGGAGTGTCACTCCAACCCTGCATCACGCCACGTGTGACACGGGGTGCCACTGCCACATAAAGCATGGGAGATTTAAGAGAAGAACAAACAGGAATATACAAAGAGGCAGAAACATCAAGAATTTTTTAAAATTGTGTTTTCCTGACAGCTCCTCACTTTTATTTTCTGTATTTTGTTTCACCACTGAAGAAATCCCTGTTCAGACAATTCACAGTGATGGACTAAAACATCATGAAAAACTCGAGCTGGTGGGACTGAACTGTTCAAGAAAAAGGAAATTATTAGAGGTCATGTTTATTCAGAAACAGAAGTGCCTTGTTAATTCACAGGACTCAAGATAATGTGATGATTTGATCTGGTACTTTGCATAATACAAGCCACCAGAATTTTCTGTATTACTTCCAGTTTAAAGCTCAGTAGTTGCACTTGAACTGAAGGTTTAGAAAATCATCCACTCTCAATGTTAAAATATCCACCATAACGGCCATTCAGTTGTTCCAGTGATTAATCACCTTCCCTGATTAACACGTACATTATTTCTAGTCAAATTTTTGTCTACCTTTAATTCAATTCACTAAATCTCATTGTATTTTTTTCTTCTACTCTGAAGAGCTCTCTATTCACTAATTCTTTTTGCCCATGTAGGCACTTATTGACCAAGTTCAACCACCTCTTTAGTGCCTTTCTGATAGCAGAAGAGGCTTGATTTTTTTTTTCTCTGTCACCATACGATAAATTTTTCACTTATTTAATCACTTTTGTGGATTTTCAGTACATCTGTTTCAGTGCCTTTTTCCAAGTGTCAGGCCAAGAAATGGACAACTGCACATGAAGGCACCAGCGGAGCTGCAGGGACTCGCAAGATTAACTAAAGGGAAATTATCAGCATACAAAAACCTTTCAGCAATTATTTTTAATTTTTCAAAAGATCCATGTACTTTTAAAATGCATTTCAACAAAAGGCAGTATCGTTTGTTTTATATAAACAGACAACTTTGAAATGCATTCTCTTTAAAAATTATACCACTTCTTCACATCTTAATTAATGCCAAAATTTGATTTTCTTTCTTAGCAGTGTATTAGAAAACTGCTATTAATGTAATTTAATTTTTGTAAGGAGCAGCATTTGTTTTCTATTTTAAAAAATAGGTGGTTCTGAAATGTTGGTCTGTCAACATCACTTAGAACATTCCCATTCCATGCCTCTACGTAATAAATTAAATCAGAGTTTTAATTGTGCCCATGCTTTGTGGTTCCTGGCAGTACAAAAAGATCTTCTGTGAATTCACGTCCCAAAAAGTCCTACTGAGTGATTAATTACTGGTCTGGAAGATATAAATATGCTTTTCAGGGGAGTCAGTATGGACTGCTGGAAGCTTTGGTCTTATATATGACTGTAGGTGTCTCTCGCCCAGCAGACATCACTCTAATTCAAACAAGATCCCAGTTCCAATATTTATTGGCAGTACAAACCCCTTTCCTGCCTGCTTGCCCTATTTAATTAATACAAGGTCTGTAGATCTGAAAGTGAGGAACACGAGATATGTTTATTCATATTTTAGATTTCTCTGAGCTTTCCTCAGCCTGGAAGAAGCCATCAGCACAGTGTCTTCAGTCCTGCACCTTCTGGACAGCAGAGCTCCTCCAGAACATGATCTAATCAGCATGGGAGTAAAGCCCAGTCCAGCTGTCAGTCCCAACCCCATGGATCCCTTTCCTCCCCACAACTCAGGGCTGCCACAGCCAGTGGCTTTGCTCTCTCCTCAAACTCTTTCTGTGCTCCAAATCAATTCTTGGGGCAGCCCGTGGTGTTTGCATCTGCTCCCAGAGTGTCATATGATAAACACACGAGGAGAGGAGCTTTATTTTCCTTCCCACCACAGCACCATCAATATTAAAACTAAAACCATCCCACCTGCATATCTGGAGCAAGTCAGTGCCACCCCAGCCAGGTGACAGGGTCCAGCTGGAGCTTCCATCACCCCAGGGGAACACCTCCCAGCAGGGTAAGGAGCAGCAGGCAGGAGATCAGTCAGCAAAAGGAAAACTGATCAAAAACAGCAGCGATTTGAAAGGACCTGGAACCACTAATGTGATACTGAACTTCTCCCAGTCGAGCCACCAACACAAGCCAAAGCAACCCAAGTGAAGGTTACTGCCTAATGGCCTGGCAGAGGCAGCTGAGGGATCACAGTCCAGCTCCTTGCCGTAAGGAACACCATTTATGTCACTACAAGCAAGAATGTGACAAACAAAGACAAACAAAGACTAACTCCATGCTTCCTCTTTGAAAAGGTCTGTCCATAGTCAAGGAACAGAGTGACATGTGAAAGACAAATGTGTTCCTGTTTGGGGGATAGAAGACAAGAGCTTTGCAATCCTCTGAGCACCAAAATTCACTGAAATCACCGGGGCTATTGTGATTGCTCATTAACAATACACATCTTCCAGCTGACATTTTTCATTTGGACCTTGTGAAAACCACAAATCAAACATACATAAGAAGGTAGCCAACTTCAACTGAGGAAAGGTCTTTAAAAAACAAGAAAGAAAATAAACCTTTGATAAAATAATTGCTTCTACTGTTATTTTTTTTGCTATTGCTTCAAAAACAATTTCTCTTTCTTTCTTGTTCATCTATCTGGTGTCCTGCTGGTGTGCAGATGAAA
This sequence comes from Drymodes brunneopygia, assembly GCA_013400955.1. NCBI lineage: Eukaryota > Metazoa > Chordata > Aves > Passeriformes > Petroicidae > Drymodes > Drymodes brunneopygia. The sequence goes on along the minus strand of VZTZ01025951.1, from coordinate 193,260 downwards.
GGTCCAGTCTCTTTAAAATTTCATGCAGGGCTCTTCAGAACATCTCAGTTTTAAATGCCCATGGCAAAGACAACAAAATGTACCAGTAAATGGGAAGCAGATGAAACCCGTGTTTATACACTCCATAAAGGTAGTGTGTGTGACAGGGTCTGTTTTCACACCCACGCAGACTGGCAAGAACCATCCATAAAATCACTAAACCACATCACTAACATTCAGCCAGCAATGACCACAACTCAGTGTCCCAAAAATTACCTGGGACTTAGCAAACCCAGGTGGGTACAATTCTATCACCTGCTAAGGAAAGTTTTTTTTACTCTTTCTGCCCCTTCCAACACCAGAAGGAACCTACAAGAAAGATGGAGACTATTTACACAGAATGACAGGAGAGAGGAGAATGGCTTCCCACTGCCAGAGGGCAGGGTTGGATGGGATATTGGGAAGGAATTGTTCCTGGGAGGGTGGGGAGGCCCTGGCACAGGGTGCCCAGAGAAGCTGTGGCTGCCCCTGGATCCCTGGCTGGACGGGGCTTGGAGCAACCTGGGATAGTGGAAAGTGTCCTTGCTGGCCCTGCCCATGGCAGGGGGTGGGACTGGATGGTCTTTAAGGTCCCTTCCCACCCAAACCCTTCTGTGGTATCATTGACATTTCTTTCAAATGATTTTGCCACTCACTAAGAGCACGTTCTGACCAAATTCAAGACAACAGATTCTCACAACGTACTTCAAGTTTCTGCAGCTTGTGAGCCAGCATGGTAACTACCACATGTAAGGCTGCAGTATTGAAGTCTGACAGGTTTGTGTGGGTTTGTAGCACCTTTTTCCATCTAATAAGTCTAAAGTATTTTGCCAGAACAGTCAATGAATTTCCAACCGGAAGCCACAGCATCTGTTTCCTATATCTCTGCTGTTGCTGCTCTCATTTACAGTGTTCACAACTCTGAGCACTCTTGAGAAGATATTTCTCAGCTCACTGTGGAGTTGAAGCAGACAATTCACATCTGTGGTGCTGAAGCAGATTGTGAGGGACCAGTGGACCCCCTGCTTGAAAGTGGGAATAGGTAGAATTAAAAAAACCCAAAAAAGAGAACAAAATACACAAAACCCATCAGAGGAACCAGCTGGCAAACACTGAGACACTTGAGGAAGAACAGAAATTTATGGACTCTTTTTCAGAGAACTGTTCCAATATCTAATGGCAATCTAAATTCCCCTTAGGAATAGGGTAGTTTTAGGTGCATAAACTCGTTATGAGTGGAGTTATGTTTTGTACACTAACAATGAAAAGAACAAAAACTGTATCAAAGTAGGTGAGACGGAAGGTTTGGACTCTCAGCATCCTGACACAGAAAAATGTTACCCTGCAGGAGTCACTTGCTTTAATCAAAGCATTCTGGTAATGAACTGCACATTGAGAACAAGGGCCAACCACTCAGTGTGCCCAGGTGTGCGATGGGGATGGCTCAGAGTGAAGATGATTCAGCCACGACAAATCTCTGCTGCAGTCTAGAGGTCGAGTTTGGAGAGCACTGTGCATCACCCACAAGGAAACTTTTCGGTATCTGAAGGAGTTGCTGATCAATAGTCTCATCCTGGATAACCTTGTGCAGTTCCAAAGAGACAAATCAAAATCATCAGATATTCAACAGAGCGGCCTTGTAGATGAAGGATGGTATCTCAGAGTGCCACACGAGTGAGTCATGGGCTACTCAATGTGTGGGAGTGAGTCATGGCTCAGTAAATGGGCTTGCTCTGGCCACATCCCTTTGTCACATAGTGCTAATAAGAACAAACCCCCCTAATTGCATCAGCCATGGCAGAGGAAACAATTAAACTCCTTCAGTCTAGCCTGAGCTCTTGCATCCAGAACAACACCACCCCAAGGGATTTTGCAGCCAAGTGCTGTGAGGTTATGAACAGGGATATGAAGCACAAACCACTTTCTATATTACCGAGTAACAACAGAGGTGAAAAAGCCCGGAGAGCCCCAACTGGGAATGAGTCCATCGTGATTTGCTCCACAGGATTTAATACACAAAAGTCCTGCAGAACCATTCTCAGGAGTCTCTGCCCCAGCTGGGGTGGACACACTTTGCTTTGGGCTTTTAAGGCTGAAAATAATGCAGGCAATTTTACATGAGAATCAGAGCAGTGCAATATTTCCACACAAATGGCATCTGTATGACCATAATGGAAGGTGTAAGTAAAAGGAAACCTCTGTTACTCATCCCAGAATTTAATCAAATGAGAAGGATAAACAGTGTTTTCTTTGACAATCATGTCTATGGTACATGACTTGCTGTCACACCAGAATAGCCTTAATACAAAACTAAGAACTCAGGGCTATTTTCTGTGAGTAGAGAAGTAACTTGGGGTTATCCTTTTAGCTTACTCATCCGTTATGGACTCAGTAGCTCAGTCTTGGTTTTTCATACCTTACTACTAATTAGACACAGTGTAGCCAGAGGCAGAAAGCAATCAGAAGAAGAAGCAGAGATCCAGAGTCATTCTGGTCACAGGAATGAGGGGTTTCTGTCAAAGCAATTCTCCAGAAAAAGCTGTTTCTCTGGAATAAGCTTCTCATCTGCTAATCCACCAATTCTTGTCCCCAGTTCCTGTGCCCAGTTCCTGTGCCCAGCCCATGCACAGTTGAGCCCCAGGACAGGGCTGGCAGGAAGGCAGCAAACCAGCCCACCTGGGCACAACCACCTGGCCCAGGAGCATCCGCATTAGAATCCTTGTTAGCCGCTGCATATAATTAACTCCAGGTAGTTGGAAACACATTTTTGCTTGGCCTTTCTACATCTGTGTTTTCCCCGAAGACTTAACTACCTGGTTTAATGCTCAAACACTAAAACTCAGCTCTCCTTCCATAAAGTATTTTAATCTAAAAATAATTTGAACCATGTTTATATTTAAGAACTTCTACCCTCCCAAAAATAATGTTTAAAAGAAAGCAACTTTAACCATGAATACAGAGTAAATAATTGCTGTTGCTTTCCTTGCAAATAAATCACTTTTACTCTGATTTTTTTTTAAAAAAGATCAAAAGTAACATTAATCATGCTGGCCAGGGAGCAAAAGGACATTCCCAGACATTAACTGCCTACCAAATATGAAAAACATATTAAATATCTCTCTAAAACAAGATGTTTTCCTCATGTTTCCTTTGGGGAAAAGCTGCTGGGCACATTCCTGCCCGGGCTAGGCTGGAGGGGCACCTGCAGTGTGTCACCCCTCAGCACACCTGCCCCACAGCCTGGCAAGCTCTGGTCCTGGGATGAAGATGCTCTGGTGGCACCAGGCCACCTTGCCTTTACACAGGAATTCTGGACTGGGAGTCATCCTGACGGTGCAAATTGATTTTTTCCCAAACTTTTGCAAGAAAGCACACACATGGAAACTCCCACTTGTCCGGCTGCCACCATGGCACAGGTGGGTCAAACACCACAGACCGTGCATTTACTTATCATGACCTGGGATTTCTGTTGCCATAGGATCGGAGGCACGAGGGAGAGAAATCCGTTTGGGCAGTGTAAGGAAATACAATTAGGGTCAGTCCCAAAAAGGACCCAGGAAAGCTGTTTTTCCCTCAGTCCGGGCTGACCCAGAATCCCAGCACACCCTCAGTAACCCCGAGTCAGCAGGAAGGTGCCAACTGGGCCCACAGTTCCAGTAGAAACCGTTAATCCCAGAGTGCGGGTTTGTTATTAGGAGAAAAGACAAAGGGCGGAGCGATGCTCGGTGCTGGGCATCGCCCACGGAGGGAAGGCCATAAAGAGCACTGCTTCTCCAGAGGAGTTTGAGCTTCCCCTTCCCACCCCCAAAGACTTTTTGGTGCTTTAAAGCGACACCAAGAAAATACGGATGTGCTTTCTTCCCTTAACAGGAACCGGGGAACTGCGTGGCCACTGCGGCCCCTCCGCCCCATGCGGACACACCGGGTGCTGGCTGCAGGGAGCGCCCACGGGAGATGGCACTGCCTGCCAGGCGGGCACACCCTCTGCCAGTGCCATTCCACACCGCAATGCCCCCTTGCCCTGACCCTTGGAGCAGATCCGTGTTAGAGCGCACAGCTCCTGCCAGGTGCCTGCTGCCACACCACACCTCCATGGCGAGGCTGCTCGTATTCCTGCTCCCAAAAACAGAGCTCTGCCTAGAAGGAGAGGGATGAGTTTGGTGTCCCAGCAATAAAGGCTTCTCAGCACCATCTGTAACTCCTCTTCCCCTTCATTTCCCTGCTCTCCCCAGCCGCAGACGGGAAGGCTCAGAGCAACAGCCAAATCTGTTGGATTTGCTGTCTGTATTTCTTTGCTGCTGAAGTCCCTCTAATTACTTTGAAAGTCTGTGGATTCTGGTCACAGGAATGAGGGGTTTCTGTCAAAGCAATTCTCCAGAAAAAGCTGTTTCTCTGGAATAAGCTTCTCATCTGCTAATCCACCAGTGCCGCAGTCGCCGGCTGGCCCAAAACAAAGGAATAAGGTTTTCCTCCCAGATACCCTGAGGAAGAATTTTATTAGCAGCATACGTGTATGATTAGAATAACAGAAAGAAGAGTTTATTTGTGAAAGAATTGACATCAAACCAATACCCAACCCTACCTCCGAGGACAAGGTAGATGCCTTTGAGCAAGAAGCTTTAAAAAAACTACCAAAAAGTACACAGGTCCCTCACTTTTTCCATCGAGTTTCTTCTCTGTGTCTTACTAGAATCCTTTTCTTTTAAAGTAATTGTATTTGAACTTGTACCAACTCCTAAAAATTAGGATTTTACATGTTTATCATCCCTCATAAGCAAAAATTCCCACATATATGAGTGGGAAACAACACACAACACAAAGCGATAAAACTTGGTGGAAAGTTCCTAACTACGAATCTTTTAAATGTTTCGTGTGAAAGAGCTGATAATGCAAAAGCAAACATGGTGAGTGAGCATCCCAGGATTTGTAAATTAAAGCCATTCAGTACCTGACTTCCAATGTTACAGGTCCTGTTAGAGCAGGAATTGGCAGTCCCTGACTCACCTGCCCTGGCAGGCAGAGCTCTGCTGTCACCGTGCCACGCAGTGCAGGGGCTGCTGCAGCTGAGGGGTCTCACGGCATCAGGGCTGGCAGCGAGGCTCCCTCTGCACCCCTCGTGTCCCAGCCGGTCCTGACAGCACCAGTGGAGTTTGGGAGGTGTCTGGGATCACGGCAGGACAACCTGACAACGCCTGTCCTTGGCTGTGGTGAAAGCACAGTCCTGAGGGGACCAGCCAGCCCAGTGCCCGGGCTGTTGGAATGTGTGCCCTTGGCTGAATTGTAGCACCAAAAAAGGAGCCTACCGAAATTATTGTTTTCTGATTCACTCTTAGACTAATACTCAAAGATATACAGTCTCAAGTTATTTTCCAAACATTAGGAGTAGAAAAAACAAATATTTAATAAATCGATTAAACTTCTGTTGGGCAAAAGTACTTCAGAGCATACCCTGAGCTGTGGGTGTGTCTGTGTCACCCCCAACACTGCCAACAGACCTTGTGCAGAATTGCTACAGTAAAAAAAAAACAAAACAAAAAGGGAAAATACAAATACATGAGACTTCTCCTCAACCTGTTTTCCTTTCCTAGGAAGGAGACAGTTATCCCTGCTCCAGCAGGACAGAGATAAGCACACACAGAATGCCCACAGGCTACAGTTTTTCATTTTCCTCTTGGCCGATCTACAACTAAGCTGCCAAAATAAACAAACTTCGCCTTCCAGTCAGGCTCAAAATGAACCAAACTGAATTTTTATATCATAAAAGGAAGCAAAAAAATAAGCAGGAACAGTTAAAATGCTTAAAATATCAACACTTTTTTCCAGAAGGAAAAATAAATTTCTCAAGACAAGCTATTAAGCGCCTATTTCAGACACTAATTACACAGTCCCCAACACATCCAATGCAGTATCTCAGTCACAGTTGCCTTCCTAAAGTCAATGAGGCAAGAAAATTCAGCCTCATGACGTCAGGGACCAAAACCAGACTTTTTAGGTCAGAAGAGGACCAAGCACATATTTTGACAGCTACCTCATCTAACTTGTTCTTTGCAGAGCAACAGCTTCGTTAAATGACATGTTTTTTTGAGTGACATTTTTGTGGCCCAGTGAAAGCTCCAAAAAGAACTTGGAGAGAAATCCAAAGTCTCCTCATTGACTCAGAGCAGCAGAGATGCTCCAGGGTCACCTGAGCAGCTAAGAGCCAGCTCAAAGAGCTGGTATTGATATTTTCTGGAGACACTGAAATTTCTCTGGAGGATCCAGACTACTTTCCCCTTATACAGTGTCTTTGATCCTTTCAGAGTAAGACACAACAGAAGTAGACAGACAGCCAGACCAAAACACAGCATGTCATCTATCACACTTGGTTCCTCACAAAGTACAAGCTTTAACTGGAATTTGTGTGCCCAGCAAGACTGAATTATCAAATTAATTCACATTTTAAAATTTCTTTTCCTTGTTATTCTAATAGAAAAAAACAAAAAGAGGAATTATTTCCACAACATGTATCTTATGACAACTGCAGATCCTGACTGACAACGTGCCAGAAGGTTGGAGAGCACCAGCCCGAGGCACCAGCCCCATGCATGCAGCAAGAGGAACCATGGCAAGAGTAGCCTCTCTGCTTTTTAAAAACAGAGTGGAACAACCCAGCTGCAAACGAGAAGGAAGACACCAAGCAAGAAGTACCACAGCCCTGGGGCGCTGGCGGGGTGTGAGCCAGGTCAGGAACTGGCACACGGTTCTGGCCCCAGCAGGAACACGGTCACTGCTCTTCCCCCAGACCAAGGCCAGGCTGCCTTCACTGGGGACAGGCTCACCACGTATCTGCTCAAGGCTCCAGCGATGACAGGGCTGCTGGCTGAGAAGTTACTCCCAAAGGCGTGGGCTGTCCGTCCCTGCACAAATCCAGAGCAAGGTCTGGCCCCATTACAGACACAGGAGTTGATCCACAACTGTTACTGAGCTCCGTGCGGGACCACGGCCACAGCTGGTGGCTCCTCAGACAGGGGTGCCGAGCGCTTTGAGTCACATGGTTGGGATAATTTTCTGTTTAATCTCACGGACATTTCAACTGACCCCTGCTCCTGACATTGCCATAATTAGAAGCATTTGACATTACACTTCAGCAACATTCTTCTTAGTTGGCATTTTTGTGAGCAATTAATAACCTCGACTAAAAATAAAATTTATGTATATATACACTGTGCTATGAAACCCACAATATTTTAAGATAGTGTTTCATCTGAATACTTTCTTGAGGTCATGTGGAGCATCTATCTCTTTATATGGATAACTAGAAGCAAAGAGGAATCTGTCGTGATAACATGCAAATAAGTACGGTGCATTCATACGAGACCAAACACTAGAGTAATAAAAAGGAAGGAAAACTACACAGCAGGATAGATATTTCCAGCATTAATGTAGCATTTTCACCTGCTGTGCAGACACAAATTCTGTGTACATGAATTAACACTTGTTCTTATTTGTTTTCTCACCTTCTTTATAGACTAGAAGCCCTATGTGCGTCTTTACTTTCAACTAATATTAAGAAGCATCCATGGCTGCAAAGATTATTTCCATTTATTCATGTGAAAAATGGGGTTGTTGTGTACACTTCCTGAGGGAAAAAAATTTAAAGAGTTATGCCAAAAACTAAGACGAAATGTCTGTTAGACTCTCATCATTTTATCACCAAGATACCTTTCTAAAAAAATGCCTCTTACATCCAAGCAATGGTCACCCTATAGCCAGTAATAAGGGCTAAATCAATTTAATCACAGAGCTTCTGTATTTGCTGGTTGAGCAAAGCTCAGCAGGAGCTCCTGGGCTTCATGGAGGTAGAGACTGTCCTCTGATTTCTTATCTTAATGTTTTACATTTACATTCTTTTAATATTAACAGAAGCCTGAAAACAGCCCTGCATGTGCAACTGGGTCACGTGCTTATTTCCATCAGCATTCCTCTCACAACCAGCTCCTAGTAGATAAGATTTCTAAAATAATTAATATTTTCACGGAGCCAGCTAAGTTTTAACGTCAGAGACACGCAAGGAGATGGCTCTGAGAAAAAAAAAACTAAAAGTCATTACCTAAACAGGTAATTTTTACTGAATCCCTGAGGGGCTCAGGCACATGGAATTCCCTCGGCTGTGCTGTACCTTTGCTATCAGAACATATATACCTCACTCAGCTTGGCTCATAAAATCCGAGTGTGTTAAATCTCTGGTGATAGAACAGTCCTGATTGCCTTTGTTCTGCTAATTAGCAGGGAAAAACCCTTGGTACAAGTTTTTCCCAGTGAGTGCGTTAGGGCACACACAGCGCAGTAATAGCACCACAAGAAACTTGTGTAACAGAGAATTCTGACTTCCTGCTTTCTTAAGCCTGACACAAAGCTGGAATAATTAGGGTGATAAAGTCGAAGCAGCCCGAGTAAATTCAGCTAAATCTGGTATCACCACAGTTGGGACACTTATTTGCATGTTTAAATTACTCAAGTGACTAATTTTCTAATTTCCTTTTCAATTGCTGAATGCCTTACGTCTCAAACGAGTCCCCTGGGAGGCAGAGGCACAGCGCACGGTGTGTTAAACTTACAAATTTGTTATACTGCACCAGATTAGCATAATATTGCATACGTTATTCCTTATTTAATAAAAATTTAATTGTGCATATAATTTGATAATTCAATACCAATAATTTGTTATACAAATCTAGAATGCACTCATTTGGTTTCTTCCTTGGAAAAAAGTTACCTGTGGGTTCTCTGTGACTAAACATTCTCACTAGAACTCCCAATTTTGCCATATTTTACCTGCAGCCTTTCTAAACGGGACACAGCTCACACCCAGGGAAATCAAAGCGTTTTATTGGCACTCAAATGTCCTTAAATCCAGCCCCTGGGCTTTGTGTGGAAGATGCAGAACACTGAGAGAGGAGTTCTTTGCTAATGATGTCCTGATGATACTCCTTGGGCACATCTTTCACGCCAAGCCAGGGAATGACCACGGAATGTGACCAGAACAAACAGAATTCTGTGACCAAGTTCTCCACACACTCCGATGCCATGTGAGGATTTCAGTCACAGACTGCAAACAGCCACTGAAAACATCTTGAAAAGCATTTGGAAAATCCCCGTCGTTACGTCATTCCCAATTACCATCCCTGGCAAACCAGCCTCTCCACTGGTTTGTTGACATGCAATTTGGTTTTCCATGTCCTGGGGGTAAACGGTGATCTTGGGAACCTCCTAATAAAAGTAAAACTCACTCAACAGGATCACAGGAATGACAAAATCGTTCTCTCCTGTAGAAATTAGCAGAAAATATTTGTCTCAGGTGTTCTACTGACGTGTTATTTCTTCCCTGTTTTCTAGCTTGGCTCCCTGGAGCTCATCCAAAGCTTCCAACACGAAAAGGAGGACTGGCAGCCGCTCTCCAACCCCCAGGGCTGGGGATTTAACACCCACCGTCCCTCCCCCCGGGTGCCAACATCGAGTCCCAGCAATGGGTTTTAATTGAGAGCAATCACTCCACTAATGGAGGAATGCCAGAGAACGCATTTTTCCATTGAAAAAAAAAAAGTCCTAATAAACAGCCACCTTGACCCAGGTGTTAAAACCATTAACCCCCACAGCTGGGAGAGGAAAGGGCTCTTTCTCTCACATGAAAGCAAACTTTTTGGACAAGGCAGTTTTTGCGGAGTGGCACAAACGTCCTCCCACAAAGGTCAGTGCAGCTGAGCCCGGATCTCCCGGAGCCTGCCGAGAAACCCTTTCCATCTGCCAAGTCCCTGTGCAATCTCAGTGTAACACACAGGTCACCTTCCTAAGCTTCCCTACCTTCTCTGCATTTAAATTCATTGTATCATTTTATTTAAGTTTCCAACTTGCTGTGGTGTATTAGCATATTAAAATTAACTCTCTGGCTGTAATCACTTTACCTTAATAAAACAACTTCCCAAGGCAAATTTGATAAAATTAGAGTACCCTCTTGTGGTGTTACCTTCATGCCCCAATAGAACACCTTTTAATATTATATTTTTTTGAATCCTTTTTTATAGAACTAATTAGCTTTTTCTAGAATGCAACAGGAGCAAAGGGAAGTAAAGGGACTATCACTGGAATCCAAGAATAGATGAGTTAGAACACCACTTTTCCATGAGCTGAGGAAGTAATCATTACTAAAACTGACTCATTTTTACATCAACAAACACAGTTTATGACACTTTCAAATGAAAACATCACTTGGGCAATTGTTTCCCTGATGTAAAACCAGTAAAGAATGATTTCCATTAAAAAACCGCCAAATCTAAACCCAGAACTCAATCAGCCTGATCAGCTTACCAATTAAAAAGTAATTTGGGAGTTCACCAGTGATTATAGCCCAAGGAAACACTCCCCAAACTGTACACACAAACCTCAGAGGCATGTCCTTATAGATCCTGAATATCCTGTACCATTGCACTGCTGCTTCCAGCACTACAAAAACTCATGTGGGACAGACAAGTACCCAGGAGTTCAGGTGCCCTCCAGAACCTGAAAATATAGGTGGGAGCATCCAAGAGCCTGCTCAGTGGAATTTCACAGTCTGGGAACCTTGCCGGGACAGCCTGGACACAATACACAGCTCTTTCAAACCCATCATCTACCAAGCACCACCCATAACCTTCCATCATGACATTAAAAAGTTACTGTCTGCTGTTCATGACAAATGGAGCTTTGCAGACACAACGTTCCCAATATTTGGCTGCAGTCTAAGAATGGAAAAGAGAGAAAGTCTGGCAGAAAATAGACCTAAGGAGATTTTATTCAGGGAAGAGAGGACCTCCTGCTTCACACACACGAGCCATTAAGAATTTTACAACCAAATCATATGGAGCTACATGCACAGAACGTGTTCCTTCTCCCTTCCAGCAGCCCTGGTAAAGGAGCCTGGCTCCAGGCCGGATGTGTTTCCTTCTGCTTCAGGACTCAGCTTTGCCTTTCTTTTCCCTACTGCTTTTCTGAAATTCCATGGAAAGCCGTTGTTGTTAAACAGCAGTAAGTGTTACTCTCCCAGCAGTGTACACTAACAATAATTCAGCCCTGTGTCAGGGGAGGCTGTGAGTTCCTAGCTGAATTTATTTGAAAAATAAAGTTTGTTCTTTTTCTCCGAGATCTTTCCTTAAGCCAGCATGGAACTCTTGTAAAAGAAAAGTGCCTCTAAGTACCAACTACCCAAGGAACAGCCTTTTTATTTTATTTTTTTATTCCTTGCTCACCATGACAACATAATAAATGAGCCCTGAGAGACTTGCAGTGCTTAACTATTTAAAATTGTGTATTTTATCTTTCACTGTAGGCTTCCAGACATAACATCCATGATCTATTTTTCAAACCCTCTTCAGTGTCTCTGAGTGAAATGCGCCAATTTTCACCTGCAATACGCAATGATCAGAAGGACACCTTGAGCAGGGACTCTGGTAACACTCTACAGAACTACTCTTACAGTATTTTTGTGATCTATTAATAATTACTCGCTCCTGCAAAAGAAAGGCAACAAGGCAACAGTTTCACCATCTGCTTTTTCCATTTTTGTTTGGAATTCTGCTGGATGGCTCTGTATTCTTTCATACATGACTAATAGGAAAGATACAAGACTAATAGGAAACACAACTGCAACTTCACTTAGGGTTGGTTTCAGTTAACAGATGGGCTTTAAACTATCCAACATAAAAGCATTCATTTCAGAAAAACTGACCCCAAAACTGCTTCATAAAATGAAGTATTTCCATTTTTTTTCCCCTCAAAGCTTTAGGATCTTTCATGACACTACAGTATAAGAGGCCCCTGGGTTAAAAAAAAAATAACACACACACACTTATGATTCCTGACCTTAAATATCAGAGACTAAAGGTTTTGCAGTAAAAGTATCAGCAGTAACATACACAGCTCTACAAAAAGCCTCCAAGACCACGGCTTTCCTTGCTGAATTTCAAGTGCCAACATAAAATTACAGCAAAGAGATCTCCAAAATCCCTTTTTTCGGTCAAGTGAAGCTCTAGTTTTCCACCAGTCACACAGCAGCTGTGGTGAGACGGGGCTTGAATGAGTAACTCCTGCGAGGCAGCCACGGATGGGCACTGTCCAGAGCTCCTCAGCCACACGGGCTGGGGGCAGCAGCACACGCCCCAGTTCCAAACTCCTGCGTGTAGAGCACAGCACGGGGGAAACTGCTCGTCCCACACACACCCGGGACAGCTGAAGGGCATTTACCCACGATCAACAAATAGGTTTGTCGAGATCCCTGGACGTGCCCGAGGCCAGGCTGGAAGGGGCTTGCAGCGACCTGGTCCAGTGGAAGGTGTCCCTGCCCAGTGCGGTGCCAACTTCAATCCCAGCCAGGCTCAACACCGGAGCTTTCCCAGCCTCCCGCTTCCACAGGCTCTGGCTCCAGCCCAACCCACACCGCAGCACTGGCAGCAGCTTCACACAACTTTACATTTACAATTAAAGATGTTCAACATTATACGGCAAAGTATTTTTTGCAATTTTGTTCTCCTACTTGTGTCCCAAAGGTGCCAGTGCAACCCCTCGGGCGCTGAGCGTGACGGGGCTTCCCAGAACTTCCAAGCAGAGCCCGAAGGTGGCGGCATTTTCGTATGGAAAACCAGAATTCCCTTATTTTAGTCACTGGACAGTCAGGCTCTGAGCCCGCTGGTGACAGGCACAGACACCGATTCTCCCCTTCAGCTCCTGTCCCCAGCCGGGGCTGGGCAGTGCCCATACAGGCAGCAGCATTTCCCTCTGGGCCAGAAGCCCAACTTTTCTCTCCGTTGCTGTTAAGGAGCAGCATCCCAGACGTCACCAAAGCGCAAGTTTAGAAGCAGAGGAACCAAGTGAAGCTTTCCAAATCTCACTGTTCCCCATGAGCATGGCTCTTCATTTTGAATACTTTTATTACTTCCTAACCAGAATTCTCTGAGCTTTGCAGAGAGGTATAGAATCACTCAAAAAAGTAATAAAAAAAGAACACCACACCAAACAAAACTCCCCAAACCCTATAGTTCAAAAAATGCTGTAAAAATTTCATACAAGAATTAACAATGGAGAAAAGTTAGCAAATAAGACTAAGTTGAAAGTAAGTTCCTGTGTTTCCAACAGTGGCTTTGCCAGATGCATCATCACATCTGCATGTGAGCAATTTTTCATTATTTATAAATGCGTTACAGGAACACGGCCAAGTTACAAACCAAGGAGTCCAACACACATTAAAAAAAAAAAACCAGGGAATGTGTCTTGGTTATAGAACAAAAGAATTCATTTTATCACTTGGCTTTAGCGCTGCAGAAAATGGCTCCTGGTGCGCTGAACCCCGTGATGAATGTGCCCCCTCCAGATCTTTATTGCCCCTGTAAATCACCGCACTGACAGCACTTAATAAGAAAGCTTTGGAGTGGGTTTGAAGTTTTGCTTTGTACAAATAAAATCTCATATTAAAGAATTTGCTAGTCCTCAAGGTGTGGAAAAATAAGTATGACTAGAACCTGTTGTGCTTGCTTTTTTTAACTGTTTGTTTCCACTATTATTTTTTTCAAATCAATTTGTAGCAAAGGGACCAAAATAACATAAGGAAAATGGTCTGTATTAAAATAAAAAATTAGAGTCAGGACTTAGTTATTCAAACCCCATATTTCTGATGTTTCTTTACCCTGTGTGACAGGGCAACAAAATCAGAGGCATAGAATATAAAACATTAAATATCTTCCATGGTGTGATATGACATGTTGACAATACTCCTGGTTTTTAACTAAAGAAAGTGAGAATTGGATGTCCACAGTTATCGGTCAAAATTCCACTCTTTGAGAGAGGGCAGGATTATCTGAGTCACCTGCTAGCCCCCAGATGGGAATAAAATGGTTTAAATCCCTTGGCAGCAACTGCAACAGTATTCACAGATGTGGTCAGTAATGACTTCTACATATATATATATACGTAAATATATACATATATAATTTTATGTATCTATACACACAGAGCTTTGGTCAAGCACTCTATAGGAAAACAGAGAAATAAATTACTACAACACAAATATTTAAAGTTCGTATCAGAAAGCTAATAGACTCGGTTATAATTACAGATTTAATCATTTACTTTAGAGATTACATTCTGGAACAGATATTTGAGGATGAAAATGGCTATTTGGAGGTGTTCAGAAGGAAAGTGCAGCTGGGCTCAGGCCATCCTGCACTGATAGACAGTGTCAGCACATCACTGAATTACACTTTACCCAAAATAAATCACAATTCATGTGGTGGTGGCTTTCTGTTCAGCTTCCATGGCTTGCATTATCCTCGCTCAATTCCAGGCAGCATCATTCCTTCAAAAGCAGTTTATGGCACACCCTGGCCAAGGAAATCTTAACAGGAAACTGCAGTTATTTGGGCAAAGCTAAATGTATTTATAGGGAAATAAATGTATTTCCTGTTCAAACTGGGAGCACAAAGGTATTATGTGACAGACTATCAACAGGTCTGGAGGAAGTTCAACTTCTCCTGACAAATGAACCTATTTGAGAAGGTACTTCAAGAAAAATACATGCTAGTGGACGTGGTTTGTAAGTGTCAGAAAAATAGAGGAAGGTTTTTCCCTAAAAACAAACCCAACCAGTATTAAAGCAGCACATCAGTAAGAGTCTTTCAGGATTAGGATCCAAAGTATCAGGTATCAATCTTTCCCAGCTGCATGGATCTTTCCATGGCTCTTTTCCTACCTCTCACCACTGGAAAGAACATCTGCAAAGGTGTGGCTCCTGTGCCACCAGAAAGAGTAACCTGGCACTTGGGGCCAGTGCACAGCCCCAAACCAAGCAAAAGGAAGAGAGTCGGGGCAAAAGGAGGAGGATCAGGGCACACGTGGATTTGGAAGGAAGTTCCAGGTTCCCCCTGAGCAGGACACGGACCCAGCACAGCCCCCTCCCCTTCCATGGACATTCCCCTGCTGCCCACTCCCCCTGCAGCTCACCGAGGCAACAGCTGGAGCCTGCTTTAACATTTATAATCATTACTTTGATTTTTAAACCACTTTATGATGGTTTAGTCTTATTTTCCAAACCGGAAACCATTCTTAAAACTCTGAGAACAGTTGTGTGTAACTTTTGGGTGTTGTGTGTGGGTTGGATGAGGGTTTTTTTAAACAAAATAAAAGCCCAACAAATACTGCGGGAATCGGTTGCTGGATTTAAAGAGCGGATCCCAGGTCCCCTCCTCCTTCCATCCCCACTCCAGGTGAGGTGCCAGTGCTCAGGGGCAGTCCCAGCTCAGCGCATCGAAGCAGAATCCCCTCTCAGCGTGGATGTTTGCCACTCCACAGCTCAGCCCCCTCATTAGCTGCTTTTAATTGAGCACCAACACTCATTACTTACTTCTCGATTCTCTGATTAAGCACCACACTGCCGGGATCCCCAGCCCGCATCTGCCAGCTGATTAGCTCAGTAATTCTGATGATCTCAAACGCAGAGAGCCGGGAAAGGAAGGAACTGCAATCCCTGGGAGCTGGCTCGATTTACCCCTTTGTGTACAACATCAATACCCCAAACTCGCAGCAACACAATCCAGAGAATCCAACTTCAAACGCACCAAGTTCGAGAGTATTTCCAATAAAAAGCCGCAGCAGGTCATTAAAATGCCCCTTAATTGTGCCTGCATCGCTTTCCGTGCTGCTCCCGCCCCGTCTGGCACCCTCTGGAGGTTTCAGAGCTGCTCTGGGAACTGGAGGAGCCCCGGCAGCCCCGAGGAGGCTCTGGCACTGCCGGGGACAGTGGCAGACCCAGCACAGCCCCCTGGCCCTCTGCCCCCCGTCCATCTCCTCGCTGTCCCCCCGTCACTGCCTGACATGATTTAACAACTGTAATTCCTTATTTAACGATGTCAAAGGTTTTTAGGAAATTGACTGTATTTCACCAACGATATATTTCTTCTCGATGACAGAGTGGTTAAAATGATTTTTAAACCAAGACAGCAAAATAAAGCACTAATAAAATCAATAAAAGGTGCTTAAAACATTCCTTCTATTAGGTAATGGCATTTAAAATATCCGTAGCTTGTAATGGCACTTAGGATATGCCCGAAAATCAATGAGCTAAATTACTTATTGAACTAGTTAATTTGAACATTGAGTTTTATATGTATATTGATAAAACAAGTGACAAGAACCCTGGCTGTGTTCGAATTCCACGGTCAGATATCTCCCTCTGCTGGGAAAAAACCTCTGACAACTCCACCAGAGACTTTTTTTTTCTTTTTTTTTCTTTTTTTTTTAAGCAGGAGCATTAAATGATGTAACAACTAAAAATTCCACAAGAGGTCTCAGACTCTGCAGGGTTTGTAAATTATTGTTATTTTTGCCAAAATCTCTGAAGTTTTACGATGCTGAATAGCAACACAAAACCTTCAATAGCACCCAAAATACTATTTGGTGTTTTGAAATACCAAAATATTACCACTATATACAGAAATATACAAAAACCATGTGGGGAAAGTGTAGAAAATAAGGGGATGTAAGAGTGCTTTAAAAACTGTGAGATCATCCTCAACAACTTTGATATTTTTCATGTTAGTAACTCCTCCATGTAGACTCTGAAGTAACAGCCTCAGATAATACTCTTTTTTTTTGCTAGAAATAAAAAGTGTGAAAGACAAGTTCTGTGTCAGCTTCTGCTCCTGAGGTGCAAAACCCCTTCTGCAAAGTCTCACCTGAGCTTCTTTCTCCTTTACACGGAGCAAAAATCTGAGGGGCTGAAGGGCGTTGGCTTTACCTGACACGGTCCCAGGGGAAGAAATCAAACACTAATAAATATTTCTACCTATTTTATCTACCTATAAATATATCTACCTATTTCTACCTATTTTTACTTTTATCGCTGCGGCAGCGGGATCGCTGAGGCTCCGGGACGAGGGGCACGGGGGCGGTGGCGCTGCCGGGGCCGGGTCGCAGGGACAGCAGCACCTGGAGGGGGAGGATTAAACCCGGTGTTGGCACTTTCCCTCTCTGTCCCTGCGGGATGGCAGGGCCGAGATGGTGACATGAGGGATTCCTCACTCCCGGAGAGGTCTCGGAGATCCCCGGCCCTGGGAAAGGCGAACGCCACCCTCATCTTCCTCCGGGAGCACCGCGGGGCCCAGAGCCACCGGCCCGGGAGGGATGGGGATGGGATGGGGGGGAATGAGGGGAAGAGATGGGGGAAAGAGGGGTTTAAAAAAGGGGAGGGAAAAGAGGGGTTTTAAAAAGGGAGGAGAGAAAAAGAAGGGTTAAAAAAGCGGGGGACGAAAAGGAGGGGAAAGGGATGGAAAAGGGGG
>VZTZ01025951.1:145562-175695 GCA_013400955.1 Drymodes brunneopygia | reverse complement strand
TGATCCGGGGTTTGCGGGGTTCTCCCCGGGGAGAGGGGGGGATCGGGGCCGGGCCGAGCGGGGCCGGGCCGGGCAGGGCGGGCGCCATGCCGGAGCTGGCCGTGGACAGGGTGGTCGTGCACCCGCTGGTGCTGCTCAGCGTCGTCGATCACTTCAACAGGTGCGGCCGGGCGGGAGCGGCGCCGCGGCGCTGAGTCACGGCCGGGCCGGGAGCGGGGCCCTGAAGGAGCCCGGGGCCGGGAGGGGACCCGGCGGAGCGGGAGGGCCCCGGGGCCGGGAGGGGAGCCGGTGCCTCCGGCTCCGCGGGTAATTTGGGCCTAATTCCCCTCCCTTCCGCCGGTGCCGAGCGGCTCTGGAGTCCAAAATAAAGCCCTGAATGCCAGCAGGGAGCCGAGCCCGCGGTGGGTGACACTGCGCTCGGTCGCTGCTCGCTGTTCGCAGCCGGTGTCGGGGTGAGTGCCATCGGGCCGGCCCCGGGCCCGGCTTTGGTTCCCTTTGTGGCTGTAAACACAAGCAGCGATTACACAGTCACTGTCCCCTCTCCTCCATCCGGCTGTGTCACCTCCCACACGGTGACATCCCTTCTCCCCCATCCCCGTTTGTGGCAGGGACTGACAGTCGTTTTTCCTTTTAGAATAGGAAAAGTGGGAAATCAGAAGCGAGTGGTCGGAGTGCTGCTGGGCTCCTGGCAGAAGAAGATCCTGGATGTTTCCAACAGTTTTGCAGGTGAGTTCAGGTGTTCTGCCCCTCTCCAAAGCCACTGAGTAATTTAGTGTATGGATTGTGTTGAGGTTTTTGAAGACACCCTGATCCATCCATGTACAAATCACCCCATATCCAACAACAAATGCAAACTGCTGACGACACCCCTAAGTAAACCTCACTCTCCTTTGGCAGCCAGAAATACCCAAACCCAGAGCATTTCCATAAACAATTTAATTTGGGAAGCTGGATTCTTAAACGCTGGCGTTTTGTTTTATTCCCAGTACCTTTTGATGAGGATGACAAGGATGACACCGTGTGGTTCCTGGACCATGACTATCTGGAGAACATGTATGGAATGTTTAAGAAGGTCAATGGTGAGTTGAGATCTGGCAGTCAGGGATACGCTCCCAAAAACTTTCAGGGCTGTGGAAAAGGGATTTC
Organism: Drymodes brunneopygia; assembly: GCA_013400955.1. Taxonomy (NCBI): domain Eukaryota; kingdom Metazoa; phylum Chordata; class Aves; order Passeriformes; family Petroicidae; genus Drymodes; species Drymodes brunneopygia. The sequence continues at coordinate 174,549 of VZTZ01025951.1, read as the reverse complement.
ATATTAATCACAGAATCTCTAAGGTTGGAAAAGATCTGCAAGATCATCAAGTCCAGCCATCAGCCAGCAGCACCAGTGTGTTCTGCTCTAACCGTGTCCCACATCCATGTGGTTTTGATGCATTTGCATCTCGAGATGTCAGAGGTGCAGGCTGTCAGACCTTGAGAGTGACACAATTAACAGAAGCTGTTAATTACCCAGTGAAGGGCCCAGCAGGGAAGCTGTGGGTCAGTAACGGTGATGAGTGAGTGTGGTCACTGCTCAAGCCATGGCTTTGCAATCCACTTCCCTCTCCTCCACACAGACCAAACTCTCACCCTCAATCTGCCCACCCAGTCTGTGCCCAGGTCTCTGCTGGGGCCTCCCCATGGTTCTGATCCCAAATCCTTTCTGCTTTTGCTCAGCCAGAGAAAGAATCGTGGGCTGGTACCACACGGGCCCGAAGCTGCACAAGAACGACATCGCCATCAATGAACTGATGAAGAGATACTGCCCCAACTCTGTAAGTGGGGCCAGCTTTGGCCTTTGGGGTTGTTCTGTCTCTTTCCCTAAAAGGGGCATCTGGGAAGCCTTGTCCCCCACCTTTTTTGCTGGTGACACAGCATGGTGGCTGTAAAGTGATTGAGGAACTGGGATCAGGAGTTTTTTGAATCATTGCCTCAGTGCCTGAGGTTACCCCTCTGAGCAGCCTCGTTCTGGTGCTGAGGAGGGAAGAGCTGGCTCAGGTATTTTTTTCCTACTCTTTGACCAAAATCCAGTTTTCTGCACGTTTTCTTTGTCCCCAAGGTGCTGGTGATCATTGACGTGAAGCCGAAGGACCTGGGGCTGCCCACAGAAGCCTACATCTCCGTGGAGGAGGTCCATGATGTGAGTGTTCACTGTGTGAAGTGTCACTGTCACACCTGGGAGCACCTGGAGGCTGTCACCTGTGGGTGTCACTGGCTGCAGGTGCTCCCAGGTGTGCCCAGTCATTGTGGGCCTGCCCTGAGAGCTCACTCCTGGCTGAGCCCCATGCAGACAAACAACACCCAGCAGTGAGTCACTGTAATTGTTGCATTTAAATTCATTCTGGATGTGTATAAAATAATGGATCTTTTTGCCTTTCTGAGGCCTGCACTACAGAGCAGGAGCTGCTCTCCCAAAATGCAACGAGGTTGGATCAGGGAAGAGAGAAAGAATTGTAATATTTAGTGAGAATTTCCACTGCTCCCCGCTGGGCACAGACCAGCAAAATGCAGAAATGGGAAGTTACCCAGAGCAGGAGAGATTGCCGGGGCAGTGGGTGCCACCAATTAAATCAAGGACATCCCAGCTAGAGCCGTTCCTCTCAGATCCCCTGTGGCCCATGTAGGGCTGCTTCTCTGGTTTCATCAGTGCAATCCCTCATCCCTGGCTAAAATCCCCCATTTGTGTGTCCCTGTAGGATGGCACTCCGACCTCCAAGACCTTTGAGCACGTGACGAGCGAGATTGGTGCCGAGGAGGCCGAGGAAGTGGGTGTGGAGCACCTGCTGAGGTGAGGGGGAGCTGTGCTGGGCCCTGCCCACGCTCCCAACGCATTCCCAGTGCCCGAGGAGTGCCTCAAGCACAGGGCACAAGTCCTGGGAGCCTGGATCCCACCATCCCTCAGCTGGGGAGGTCCCAAGGGACGGTGCCCAGCAGGGGGAGGTTCTAATCCCAATTCTCTCCGGGTTTCAGGGACATCAAGGACACCACGGTGGGCACGCTGTCCCAGCGGATCACAAACCAGGTCCATGGCTTGAAGGGACTGAACTCCAAGCTTCTGGACATCAGGAGCTACCTAGAGAAAGTAGCCCTGGGCAAACTCCCCATCAACCACCAGATCATCTACCACCTCCAGGATGTCTTCAACCTGCTCCCAGACGTGAACCTGCAGGAGTTTGTCAAGGCCTTCTACCTGAAGACCAACGACCAGATGGTGGTGGTGTACCTGGCCTCGCTCATCCGCTCCGTTGTGGCCCTGCACAACCTCATCAACAACAAGATTGCCAACAGGGACGCGGAGAAGAAGGAAGGACAGGAAAAAGAAGAAAGTAAAAAGGAAAGAAAAGATGAGAAGGAGAAGGACAAGGAGAAGAGTGATGGCAAGAAAGAGGAGAAAAAGGAAAAAAAGTAGAAGGTGTAGTTTTTTTTATTTGTAAATTAAAAATCTTGTAAACTAAATCCCTGGTACTGGGGTCTTGTATGTCATGCTCAGCACTCTGCTCCTCATCACCCAGATAGGGTTGGGGGGAGCCATGAAGAGGCTTTTGATTTGATTATACTTCCATACAGCACTCTTCCTTCCCCCAGGAGGTCTTTGGGGGTGTTGAGACCTCAGCTCACACACACACTGCTCTCAGTGAGCTTATTCCCATTTTCCAGGGCTAACCCATCACCAAAAGCCAGTTGTGCACCACAGCCATTCCTGTGTTTAACTGGCTCTGTCCCCCAGCCCCTCGGGGTGTGGCACAGCTGGGATGTTGTCACTGCTGTCACAGCTCCACTCCCTGGGGACAGTGCTGGTGTCCCTGTCACCCACGGCCGGGGCCAAGCAGCTCTCAGGGCTGCAGGAGGCTGTGAGCCTGGGGAGGCACTGGCGCCATCACCACTGACACAGAGCGAGCAGGGACAAAATCCCCGGGATTTGTGATCCCAGTGCTGAGCTCTGGGTGCCATCGTGGCCCTGGAGCCCCAGCCCTGCACTGACCCCACCCTGGGAGACACAAACAGACCCAGGCCAGGAAGAGTCCTGGGACACTCAGGGAGCCAGGACAGACACACAGGGATCCAGGACACAGGCACACCTCGGCAGCTGCTTTGTCGTTTATTGCACACGAAGCCGCGCGGGGCAGGCGAGGCCGTGCGGGGCAGGGTGGGGCGGGCGAGCCGGTGCAGTCCCGGCCGGTTCCCAGCTCGGAGCCGGTGCAGTCCCGGCCGGTTCCCAGCCCGGAGCCGGTGCAGTCCCGTCCCCACAGGCCCCCAGACGCACGGACACGGACGCGCCGGGTCTGTCACCCGCACACACGGGGAGGGGCACAAGTGACATCCAGGTGATCCTGCCCTCACCGCAGCCCGGCCGGCAGCAGAGGGAGCACAGGAGTGCGGGCAGAGCCCAGGATCCGAGCGAAGGCCGGCAGGGCCACGGCAGCGCCCGGAAGCCCCCGGGGCTGCTGGGGAGCACCAGCTCCGAGCAGAAACCACATCACTTAAATACAACTGCCCAGGGGCCACAGGCTGCACATTGAGACACGCCACAGCCATGCTCAGCCAGGCTCTGGCTCCAGTGGCTGCGGGTCTGGCCTGGGAAGGGGCTGTCCTGGTGCACAAGAGCCCCTCAGAAGCATCGTCTTGGGGGTCCCTGTCACTGTTGCTGAATGCTGGGTGCAGGATGGGGCCCAGGTCAATCTGAGAACCATTTTCCCCCTCACCTGTCACTACCAAAATGCCATGAAAAGGCAGAAAACACACGGGGGAAGAAGAGCCTCTACAAAACACCTAACTGTGTCTGCAGGGGTGTCTGGGGAGCCCGGGTGCCCCCTGTGCTGCCCCCCAGCCCCTCTGTGCCAGCTCTCACAAGCCAAGCCCTTGTGTCCTCCTCTCCATCACACCTCGGATTTCCTTAGGGAGGGAAACACGGCCCCGTTCCCCCAGGGCCGTGTCAGTGCAGACTTTGCCCAGGAACAAGAGCCACAGTGTCCAGAGGGGCCTGTGCACATCCCGGGGAGGGCTCGGCCCTGGGCACCGGCCGGCAGCGCTCCGGGAATGCCCCAAAGCTCCATCACTCCTGACCAAACCCTTCTGTCTCCTCGATGGCGTAAAGCAGCTTCTCCTTCAGCTGTTCGTAGCTCTTGTAGGGAGGGAGATCCAGGCGGTTGAAGCTGGGGAGAGAGCGGAGGCTGGGACAGGCCAGGAGCACCAGTCCCACCCCGTGGGATGGAGAGCCCTGTGCAGCCCCCAGAGCTCCCCGTGTCCCCACGTGCTCTGGCCAGGCTGAGGGACAGTGACTTACCACGTGTGGCTCCGTGGCAGCCACGTCTCTTTGCCAACTTTATCGATGCAGAATTTCTGGGGCCCGTTGCTGCCTGTTAATGACGAGCACAGCAAAGCTCTTTACACGATCAGGAGCTGAAAAAGAAACCCCTCCCACACACACTGAGATCCATCATAGCCCTATGATCCCAGGGACACACACGACATAAATCCATGGCAGCAATCCTGCCTCTTTGCAGAGAGGACGTTCAAAAAACAAAGGAGAAAGCAAAAAGCAGATTCACAGCACCGAGGGGCAAGAGCACCATCTCTGAGCACAATGGTTCCATAGCAAGTGCTAAAACTTATTGATCCATAAACCCTCAGGATTGTGCAAGTCTATCCAAAAGTTTTAAAGGACCTGGCACAGGAAGTCTGAGTCACTGAGGTGGCTTTTTAACACATTGGGAATGCTGGAGAGGTTCCAGGGGGTGGAAAAAGCTAATACACCAGCAAGAACAACTGAGTGGGTTAAGGAAGCTGGTTGGCTTGACATGAATGCCAGGAAAGTTGGGGAAAGGCTGGTACAGGCCCCAAAAAACAGTAAATTAAAGGATGAGTGGAACCACACTGTGGTTTTCTGAAAAAGAGGCTTTGTCACACAAGATTCAAAACTGAATCAGAAATCCAATCTCATTCAGACTGAGATCACAAGCCAGCCCCACAAAGTTAACCCTGGCGGGACGGTCACGGCCAAGGAACGTGTCTGGAAATGGCACAACCCCAGAGGGGAGCACTGTGCTCAGACCTCGCAGCTGCTTTCCTGCTCACGTGCTGCCACACGGGGACAGGACAGGGACAGGAAGGTGCCACCCCCTGCCCCCCAGCACGCACCGATGAGCTCAGCAAAGCCCCCAACGGGCAGGCGGCAGGTCCCTGTCACAAACTGCAGCAGCCGGATCCTCTTCTCATTGTCCATCTCCTTAACCACCTGCAGCAGGAACACAGCAGGTGAGTGGGATTGGGGTCCCCATCCCACAGGATGGCTCCTGCCAGGACACCCCACACCCTCAGCTGGGCTCAGACTGACCTGCCAGAACCACTGGATCTGCTTGCTGTTCTTGGTGTAGTGCCTGTAGATGGTATTTTTCTGCCAGTCGTTCATGTCGATCTCCTGCATCCCGCACAGCATCAGCTGGGGACAGGGGACACTCAGCAGGGGACAGACAGGGCCCTGTGCCTGCGCTCTGAGCGCCAACTCCTCCTGTGCTGGCCTTCACCTGGCCCAGGCACCAGCACTGAGGTGAATTCCTCCCATCCAACGGGATGTTCTCTTGCCAATGGACCCAACGAGCCACCCCCAGACCCGACACCCAGGGCTGTACCCTCATCAGCAGAGCCAATGGGCACAGAGCATGAGCAGGGTCACCACGTGCCACTTCACATCCACATCCCACCCCAGGTGCCAGCTCACCTCCAGCTCCTTCTCGTCGAAGTAGCGCAGCCACTCGAGCGGCACCACCTCGTTGAAGCCGTCCAGGAACGCCTTGGTCTGTTCCTCCACACCCCGTGTGAACCTCCAGTCTGTCAGCAGCCTGGGGAGGCAGACAGGCTCAACACAGAGCCAGCACTGCTGGCCTGGCACGGGGAAACCCCAGGATCCCTCCCACCAGCAGGGAGGGCCCCACGAGTGTGGGGAACGGGAGAGGGGCTCCCTCAAAGCACCACAGCTCCCCTCAATTCCCTCTGTTGGGTTTCTGTCTCTGCCCTCAAACCCACAAAAGCAGCATTCAGCCCTGAGCACAGCACGGCAGCCTTAGGAGCTCCAGGGGCGTAAACCACGTCCCCTGGCTGGAGCTGGGCTGACCCTGGCAGCCCCCAGGCAGGCAGGGGGAACAGCCATGGGACGGGAGAGCAGCCTCAGCCTCTCTCCCCTCTCCTTTTTCCTGAAAGTACTGGCAACTGCCCAGCCCGCAGCAATCCAGACCGCAGCAGAGCTCGGCCAACCGCGCCAGCCCGGGCTTGTCACAGGCCACGTAGCCCAGGGAAGCGGCCACGTCCCAAGCCCCACGGTCCCACCCCTGCAGCTGCTGGGGGCGGGTGCCTGACAGGACCCTTGGGACAGCCACTCACATGATGTACTCCTCCTTGTTCTCCTCCGTCACACGGATGCTCTCGCCACCCTCCTTCAGCTCGTGGGTGGTCACCTTGCCCAGGATCTCCATGTCCTGGATGAAGTACAGCTCCAGGCCACACTCCTCCAGGCTGTTCTCCCTGTGGGGGACACCGGGATGTGATTCCTGATGGAAGCACCCAGCAGCAGTGGGGGGCTGTGGGGAGAGCTCTGCAGTGCGACAGGAGGGAGCGCAGGGCACTCACTTGGTCCACACGATGGAGTTGTAGAACTCGGGGTCGATGGACTCCAGGTCCTTCAGCGTCGGGCGCTTGTTCAGCATCCGTTTGTAGAAGGGCAGCGTGAAGCCGGTATCGATGAACTTCCCGTGGTACAGAGCCTGTGCCAGGGAGGGGACACCGGGTCACAGGGGATGCCAGGACACAGCCCTGGGGCGAGACAATGCTGCACCCTGGGGCAGCCACGGGGCAGAAGGGACTCATTCCCTGGATCCTGAGTTGTGGCACTTGCTCCTGGCTGGCACACACGGAGGGGAAGGGTGGGCTGCCCCAACAGCACTGCCCGGGGCAGGTGGGCTGCAGCCCCTCTCCCTCCCCACCACAAATTCCACTGCATCTCCCTCTCCCCTCACAGCTCTATTAAGAGCACTTGTTTAAACAGAGCTGTGCTGTGGCTTCCCTGAATCCCTGGCTTCCAGGAGCCCCGAGGCAAAGGCAGCCAAAAATAATGCAGACGCTTGTCTAGAACGGCCCAGCGGTGAGTAATAGTCTGGGGTTTTATTGGTATCCTGCGAGGCGGGGCAGGGCAGGGCAGGACAGCGGGGCCGGAGCCGCCTCCGCACACACCCCGCAGGGCCTCGGGCCAGGGACCCTCCCCGGGCCCAAGAGCCCCGGCAGCCCCGCTGCCAGCCCGGGGCACAATGGCCTTGAGCAATCCGAGACAAACGGGAGGAGCTGCTCTGGAGCTTGGGCAGCTGGAAAATCTCACACTGCTGGGACTAAAAATAGTCCCTGGAGCTGCAGACCCGACAGCACCTGGGGTGACAGCCAAAGACCTGGAGCCATCCATCCCCGCCACAACTCCTGGGAAACCAGACCTCCTCTGGCCCCACAGCCATTCCCTGGATTTAAAATACATCACCCCACAGCACACCCTTGAAGGCTCATTTCCCACTGACCCACACGTGGGCAAGCAAGAAGGGGCTCAGGGAGGGCAGCAGTGCCGAGCCCAGCACAGCCACAGCACATGGAGCTGTCTCTTGCCTTGCTGGCCATCCCCTGCTCCACAAGGGGACACAAACCCCCCCGGTGCCACCCCCCAGGCTCTCACCATGGCGATGAAGCGGCCGATGAAGCGGAAGTAGGTGAGGTGGTCGGGGTTGATGGAGGAGGCGGGGTTGATCTGCAGGCAGTAGTTGTTCTTGCCCGCGTACTCAAAGAGGCAGTACATGGGGTTGAGCACCTCGTGGGACAGGAGGAAGAACCACTCCCTGGGATGAGACAAGGGGAACACGGTGACAAGCAGCTCAGGGAGGGGACAGTGTGTGTCCCTGCACCAAGTGGGTGCCCACCTCCTCAGGGTGCCAGGCAGGTGCTGGCACTGGTGTGACTGGGCGAGGGTGTCCTCTCCCCAGGGTGCTGCGTGGCGTTTGTGAAGTGTTTCTGGAGATGCCAGCTTGCTGCAGGCCCCGCTCAGAGCATCGCCACACACTCAGTCCCACACATACACAGCCCCGAGTGCACCCAGTCCCTCCACACACTGCCCCAGGAGCCCCACACCACGCTTGAGACAGCACCATCCTGCCTTTGCTCCCCCGGCCGTGCAGGAATCCTCGGACGCGGAGGCAGCCCCGGCATCCCGTCCGTGGTTCTACCCTGTGGTAGAACAGCATGACGTAACCTACCATAGGGTAAAACCACTGGCAGGACACGGAGAGACGTGGAGCACGAGCAGGAGCCGGGGCAGCAGCCCCACCAAGGGCAGCAGGGGAGTGTGGGGTGGCAGCGGGCAGGGACATGCCAACCCAGCTCCAAGGAGATGGCCCAGGTGAGCCAGAGGAGGTTCACAGGGACACAGGACCCCCTCCAGCCAAGCCACAGCCCATGCCCCGTGGTAACATCACCCTGTCGCAGCAGCAGGGCTGCAGCAACCACATCACACCCTGTCTGCCCACACACTGACTGTCTGAGAACACCAGGGCCTGTTTACACCAGCGAGACGAGGCCACTCAGCCCATCACCCCCCAGCTGGGTCCCCTGTGCTCTCACTGTCAGCGACAGGCTGGTGCGATGCTTTCAGGGTGTTCCACCACTCCTAAAACCCAGTTTCCCATTTGAATGCCCCTGGACTCCCCTGCTCAAGGGCTGGGAGCCCCGAGTGCAGCTGCCTTGTGCCTGTGCTGCCCACAGGACACAGGCAGGGCACAGCCCCGTGACCCAGCACACCACGCTCACCTGGCAATGCCACCATAGTCCAGACCCTCCTCCCCTCGCATGATGATGTACAGCCGGCGCCGCAGGTCGTACGGCTTCATGTTCATGATCTGGGGACAAGCAGGGCAGTGTCACCACAGCCAGGGTCAGCCCCACTCCTGAGGGCCAGCCCCACTCCTGCCTGGCTCCACGGCCCCGGGCACCTCCCTACCTGCTGGAAGGAGTCCTCGAAGAGCGTCTGCCGGGACACGCTGATCTTCACATGGCTGGGCAGCGCGTTCGACTGCAGGCAGGGCAAAGGCATGGGGCTGTGTGAGACTGGCACAGCCCTCCTCACCCACACCTGCCCACAGGGCTCAGGGCACCCACGCAGCCACCCACAGCCGCTCTACTCACGTGGCAGAGGAAGCGGAACTGGTGGTACTTCCAGCGAAAGCTCCGGTCGTACGCGCCGGGGGAGCCGCCGTGCTTGCTCCTGCCAAAGCAGCAGGGCCTCGGTCACATCCCCTGCCCCAAGCAGCCCCCATCACCAGCCAGGTGGGCTGAGGGTCACTGGGGTTCAGCTCTCCTCTTCCAGAGACCACGTGAGCCCCCAGACCCAGGGCTTACCCAGATTCGAAGCCGGGGCGCGGGTCCTTGAAGGTGGTGGTGCGGGTGTTGTGGTCCACGAAGTAGCGCACGCTCTCGTTCGTGTACTTCATCTCCCAGCCCGGCGGCAGCGGCGGCTCCTGGATCATCCTGCGGGCAAGGAAGGGCTCACCAGACAGGCCCTTCAGGCAGTCCCCCCCTCAGTTATACTCTGTGCCAGGCAAAAGGCAGGATTCATGGCATGGGACTGGCGAGAGATTGCCCACAGCCCGGGAAAGGAGCTCTGCCTGGGCAGCACTCCGGCCACGGCCACGGCACTGTCAGAGCTTCACTCTCCATCTGTGGGACACACGGCCTCAGTGCAGGCAGGTTCTGGGAGAGCTGCACCTTCCCAAACCCTGCTCCCCCCACGGCCACCTACCCCTGCGTGCGAGGGTCTTCCCACTGTGTGGTCCGGGTGTTGTGGTTCACGTAATACACTCGCCCATTGTCCTGTCTCTTCTCTAGGAGAAAAGGGAGAGGAAGCGTTAGCTGCAGTCCTGGGAACAGCCCTCCCCTTCCCAGCTCACAGGAAATTTGTCAGCTCCCCGATTCCACCTCCGTGGCTCGTTTGGAAAAGGCAGGATAAACCCCACATTCCTTCCGCGTGCCCGAGCTGCCTCAGCCCAGCAGTGCCAGCGTGCAGGAGGTGCCAGGGCAGAGGCCAGCGCTGCCAGTGCCCTGCCAGGCTGGCACAGGGGCCGTGCTCAGCCACACACCCTCGTGGCACTCACACAGCCCCTCCTGGGACACGCAGCTGTGTCTCTCCACGTGGATCCACAGGTGCTTTCCCAAACTCTCTGCATGGCCTTGCTGCCAGTGCACACCCTCCCTCCCTGTGCTGCACACAGGCACCAACAGCCCCACCACACACACACACACAGAGCCACCCCTGCACACACCCCTGCCACACACACTGTGTGTGCCCCGCTCCTCCTCCTCTGTGTGCTGCATCACTCCCACATGCTCAGCCCTGCACCATGCAGGCAGGGACACCTTGTCACCTCCCTGTCACCCTTCTGGCCAGTGCCAGCCCCTCACTCCATCTCACTCCTGGACTGTGGGCAGCAGCCCCCAAATGATGGCCAGGGCTGCATCCATTCTAGGGATCCCATCCATCCTGGGGACTCCCACCCCACAGTGCTCAGCCCCAGGCAGAGCTGTGCCTCCCCAGCCTGCCCAGCTGGCACTGGGGTTGGGTTCCTTCTCCTTGCTGATGGGAGGTGGGACACCCAGCAACAGCTCCACCACTACCCCCATCAAGACACTGCCCCTGTGGACTCCCTGAGCAGCCTGGGCTCCTCTGTCCTGCTCCAAGCTCCCACAATTTTAACCCTTCTCCTGCTGTCCCTGGCACAGCACAGCCCAGCTGTACCCACAAGCATCCCAGCCTGCCCTCTCCAAGGATGCTCTCACCATGGAGGGCATCTCTGTCCTGGGGGTGGCACAGGGACTTTTCAAAATGTCCTGGCACACAATGCTTGGGCCATGTGGGGACCACCAGCCCTGCTCCTGCCAGCTCCCAGCCTTGCTCCAGACCCAGGCAGAGCATCCCGGGAGGCAAGCAGGGCAGTGGGACGGATCCCTGCTCGCCAGAGGAGGGGTCCAGGCACAAGCAAGGACTTGGACCCCCAACATCTTCCCCAATCCAAAGAACAATCACAAGCACTTCTGCATTCAGCAGCGGAGAGAGACTGGGAACTCCTCCAGGGAAAGGGGAAAAAAGGGGAGAAAAAGCTGAATTTCCCATCAGAGATCGTGCTAGTCACAGGCAGACTCAGCCCCACGTGCAGCCGAGCACAGGGAGCGCTGGCTCCACGGCTTCCCTTCCCCATAACGCCAGGGATGGGAGCGAGGGAGGGATGGGCAGGGTCCTGCTGCGGGTGACAGGAGTGTCCCCTGGGGCCATGCAGGGACAGGTGAGGCAGCGCAGTACTTACCCCAGCCGGGAGGAAGGGGCCCCAGAGGATCATTGTCGGACGGGGCTCCGGAGGACTAGAGACAACAGAGAGAGCAAAAACACGGAATAAACCCCAGAGCCGGGATGGCTGGGAGGAGCAGAACATTGAGGTGAGCTGGCCACCCCGCTTCCACTCGCCTCTCCCTGGCCCACAGCTCCCAAGGAACTAAAAAAAAACTTGCACACTCAAAGGTGGTTAAAAAAAGAAACAAAAAAAGCAAAATTAAATTAAAAAAAAAATAAAGCCCAAAAGCTCAGCCTAAGCAGGAGCTGGGGCAGCCAAGGGGCAGCGGGGCAGGGGCAGGGGCTGTGCCGGCCCAGGGCAGCGGGACGGCCCGGAGGGCTCCGGACGTGCGCGGCTGCTCGGCCGCGCCGGCGTCCCCTCCACATACACCTCCAACCTCCTCCAAGAACCACACACAAGAGGGGAAAAAATATCGCAGGCCTTTCCAATGAAATCATTCCCACAAGCGCTGTCCACGCCCCGCGCTTCCTGGCGGGATGGCGGCCCCCTCCTCCGCGGGCAGGGCCGGTGCGGGATGCGCTGCACTGAGCCCGCATTCAGCCCGGCACACGGAACCCGCCCCGCCCGCGCCGCACAAAGCCCCTTTCTCCTGAGCGGGGCTGGCTCAGGACGGGCACGGGCTGCTGTCCTTCCCCGGTGGGTGCGAACCGCCCCCAGCCCCGCTGGGCTCCCTGGGGATGGAGGGTCCCGGGGGTGCAGGGCAGCAGGGGGCCTGGAAGTGCTGTTAATGGTTAAATAAGAAACGCATCGTTACCCAAAAGGAAAAAAAACCCTGGAGCTGCTGGAGCGGGGGCTGTGTCCCACCTCCCCGCTCCGGGATGGGTCCAACTCAGCCGGGGCACAGCGAATGTCACCCGCAGCCAGGCCTGGTCCCCCCACCTGGAACCAGGGGCAGCCCCAGCCCTCGGGGTTCCAGGGCCCCTCAGTCCCAGAGAGGCACCAAAAGCTGGGTGGGTACAGCTCACGGCAGCCCAGCACCCCGGGGGTGGCCTGGCACAGTCCGTGCCCCTCCGAGCTTTGTCCCCTGTACCCGCCCCCTGTGCCAGGAGTGGCATGGCCAGCACAGCTCGGACCTGAGGCAGTGTCCGCCCCCTCCCTGCCAGGACAGACTGCCCAGACACATCCAGAGGCACCACCTCAAAACAGCTCATTAAAGCTACGAGGGCAGAGCTCCGGGCAGTTCCTGCAGCTCCCCACAGCCCCTGGGAACAACCTGGCCCCCGTGCCAGAGACCCTTCCTGCAAGGGATGCATCTGCTGGGCGAGCTTCACCCGAGCCCCCCAAGCTGTGCCTTTCCCAGGCTCTGCCCCACTGCTCATCACCCCCCTACCGTCCCCTCCAGCAAGGAGGGCAGAGGGATGCTGGAGGCAGGGGCAAGTCAAGCAGAAAGCCCCTCTGTGGGGCAGCAGGCAGAGCAGGAGCCATCACTGCTGGCAGCACAGCTCGAAACAAAAAGTACAATCGTTTCATCAGGCTAAATTTGGAGCCCGAGTCCCTCCCTCGGCAGAGCGCGGCCAGGGCGAGTCGCACGGCGCTGGAGCGGCTCCAAGGCTGGCGCTGGCAGGGAGCGAGGGACGGCCCGGGGCCCGCTGGGCACGGGGGGAGCCCCTCCCCGGGAGCCCCTCCCAGTGCCCCTGCACTGGGCTCTGGCACGGGCAGCGCCAGCACAGTCGTGGGGGTCCAGCTCCCCCGGTGAGGGGCGGGCTGGAGAGACACCCAGGGAGGGACAGGCAGGGGGAGGAGAGGGAAAGAGCTGCTCCCGCAGCCCCGGGAGTGGCCCCGGTGGTGTCCCACACAGAATGGACTTTGCACTGCCTACACCCCCTCCCAGAGAGCAGCCGAGCTCCTCGATGGAGCCCTGAGCTCACTCCAGTCCCAGATGGGGCTCCTGGCTTTCTCTGAGGAGATGAGAGTCAATGAGAAGCTGGTCCCTGTATGCTGCCCACCTTCCCTGCACACCTGTTCAACCTGCCTCTGGCACGAGTGCAGTTTCACCCCCTGCATGGGGTTAGGGTTCTGCTCCAGGAGGCAGAACCACTCCAGCCTGGCCCTTTGCCAAGCCCTGCTCTCCCTGCAGCCCATGGCCACCAGCACTGCTCAGGGCAGCAGAGGTGCTCACGCCCACAGCTGGGTCCAGATCCACGGCCAAGGTATGGCCAGGACAGGTGTGCTCCCTTCCCAGGAACAGAATGGTTGAGACCATTCCCTGAGCAAGGAAACGCAAATGCTCAGCACAAACCAGGAACGAGGGGAAGCAGCAGAGGAAGCAGGAGGGAGCTGGACAAACCCAGCTCATTCCCTGCGCTCTCTGGTCCCTGGCTCCTGTCACCCTCTACACTTGTACCCTGGGCCTGCAGCTCCTGCAGCACCCAGGACCCAGCCATGCTGTCCTCAGCCCAACAGAGACCCAGGGAGGGACAAGCTCAGGCCCCAGAGCCTCCTGTCCTGCTACACACCAGGCTCCCACAGCCTCCTCAGCTCTGACAGCAGCTTCTGCAGCCTCACAGGTCAGCAGCAAGGCTTGTCTGATGGGAGCCACAGGAGAATGTGTGGCTGGCCACACTGGCACTGGAGAAACCTTGGGGACAGGCTGCTGAGGACATCTCCCACCACCCTTCAGGGCCGTGCAAGCTGGTTTATAAAAAGTCACTCCCCCACGGCCCCTGCAGGCAGCTGAGGAGTTTGTGAGCTCCCATCCAGGCCCTGCTCTGAGCTCGCACGGGCCCCACACAGCCCAGCCAGCTCTGTGGCTCCCAGGCAGGCCCCAGTGAGAGCTCTCACCTGGTACAGGAACCTCTGGCTGAAGTGCTGCATGGCCCCCTGGAGCTGGTTGCGCTGTGACTGCCACTGCTCGTAGTTCCTGACGTACTCGGCCGTGGGGCGCTGCCACGTGGTGGTGCGGGTGTTGTGGTCCACGTAGTAGTACCTGCCCCGGGGATCCACGCGCTTCTCCCACCTGGAAGCAGCCAAGGAAGGGGTCACTGTGTGTCTCACGCAGCCTGGAGGGTCCTGCAGGCTGACATGACACCCTCTGGCACGAGGGCTCTGTGCCCAGCTCCAGCATAACCACAGCTTTCACACCTACAGGGGCTCTTCTGGACAAGGACCCACCGAAAGGAAATGCAAAGGATGAGTGACTCTTGGAGTAGCTCCTGCAAGGGCACACGAAGTCTGACAGGATGCTGGGACACCAGTGGAGCTCCCACCAGGATGCCATGGACATCCCTTGGAGACAGCTGACCTGTAACCAAGCCAAGGCCTGGAGCCCCCGAGCCCCTTACCCTGGAGGAAGGGGTCTCTCCCACGTTGTGGTCTTGTTGTTGTGGTCTACATAGTAGACTCTACCATTCGGTAGCTCCCGCTGTTCCCACCTGCAAGGAAAATGAAATCATGAGGCAGGTGATGCTTGCTGGCACCAAGAACAGCCAGAGAGCTGCCCCTGGCAGGCCAGGGAGTCCAGCCCCTCACATCCTTGGCATTCCAGCCTTTATTTGACAGGTCTGAGTGGCAGCTACTGGGCCTCCTAGATGGAGACTCTGGGAGAGGGGCTGCAGCACCCTGCTTCCTCAACAGGCATAACCTGGAGTGTAAATTCCTAATTTCCCCCAGAAAGGTTGGCATAAGATTTCACACAGGGTCAGTTTTATGCCCTGTGTTTCTGATGTTTTTGTTTGGTTTCTCCTAATACATCTTCAAAGGGGAGTGTTGGAGCTTGGGCTGGGGCTGGGCTGTCTCCCTGGCAGCCCTGGGCTTGCTGCTGACAGCTACAGCTTAAACACGCGTGTGGCAACGGCGTGGGGCTGGGGTGGCCCTGAGGACAGCCCAGGTGACAGCGAGCCTGGCTCCACAGGGCCACACTGGAACCATTCTTTGTGTGAATTCATTCATGAGTTTACCCTGGCAAAGGTAAAAGCTCTGTAGAGCCCGTGCTTTCTTGTCAGCTTTTATCCTGCAGCAGAGGAGGCGAGCCAGCAGCTGCTGACAGATAAAGTGTTCTCCTGCCACACTTCTGCTCCCACAGGCCTCTCTCCCCATTCAATCATCTGTCTCAATTAATCACCACAAAAAGCTCTAGGAAATTAATACACCAGCTTCTGTGTGACAGCAAGGCAGCCAGCCCGGGCTGGCAGGGAGCAGGCAGCCCTGGGGATGGAGCTGCTCCCAGTGCTGGTGCCCCACGGCCTGGGCTCATCCCAGCTCAGCCCCACAGCTCCAGGGACAGCAATGCCATGGGTGACCTCAGCACAGCCACACAGGGACACAGCTCAGCTGCACTGCAGCCTCTGGGGAGCCCATGCAACACCTGCACATGTTACTCCAGTCAGCAGCACTGGACCTTTCTCCTCCCTGTAACAGATCAGGGACACCAGTGGGTATCCCTGAGGGACAGTCCAAGGCAGGACCTGCTGTGCCCCTACACCAAAAGGGTGAGGGGCTGCCAAGCCTGACACCGCCTGGTTTCCTGGTCACAAACCATCAACTTGGTGCTTCATGAGCATAAAAGCACCAGGACAAGTAAAACAAGAGTGAAATCTCTAAAAAGAAAATCAGCACAGCTGGGGTGTCCTAAGACATGAGCATGTCCACTCCATGAGATGGATGGCAGAAGGTGCCCAGGCAGTGGAATTGCTCTGGACAGCTCCTCCAGTCTTATTAACAACAGCTTCTCTGATCCATCTGGCTCTGAGGACTTGGAAGGTACCGTTCCTGCAGCTACAGAGACCAGAATTCCCATGATGAGAATTCCTCCAGGTTTCTGGATCCCTCTGGGTGCACCCATGACTGCAAAGAGCCACGTGGGATTGGGGAGAGCTGCTGGTGGTGGCAGCTACTGCCTGATGTCCCCTGTCCCCACCTCACCCCCTGTAGAAACACTGATGAGCTCACAAACTCCTCACCAGCAGCTCCTGGGTGATGTGAGGAGTGAATCAGCCGGGGCTGGCTCACCCTGCAAGTCACACCGCTGGTGGTGATGAACCCCAGTTACTGCTGCCACACAGAGATGGGGACACTGGGGACACCCCATCCTTGCTCAGACCACCTTGCCCAGCTCCACACACCCCCCAGCACGGGAGATCCATGGTTTTGGGAGCACTGGATGGTGGGAGCCCTCCCCACATGCACCACACTGCAACCACAAAGCACCCGACATGCCGGTCCCTGCCAGCTCTCCTCCAGCTGCCCACAGGCTCACGATGGCCATGGATGCAGGGAGCCACAGGCACTGGGAAGTGGCAGAGCTGAGGCAACCCTGCAGTCCAAACAAAACGCCCTCCTTACGTAAGAAACCACAGCCCCGTGGTCCTGCCAGGCAGCATAAAGCACCTCTTTGTGCGGGGCGGGCAGGGCAGCACCGCACGCCCCCCACTCCGGCCGCCTGTCCCCACATGGGATCATCCCCAACAGGACCCCGGTGCAGGAACCAGCAGCCCCCTCCCCTCCCCTCCCTTCACTATTGATCCACTCAGAGACCCCAGCAGGAGAGCTGGGACCCCCGAGGCCCTGGGTGCTGCGGCCACGGCTCCGGCACCACACACACTCCCAGCTCCTCAGGGGAACACTGCCCAGAGGATGTGAAGGAGGTTTTGGGCACTGTTGGGGCTGGAATTACTCAGAACTCCTTCCAGCCCTCTCCAGCCCCTAGGACAGACTCTCAGTTGTGTGAGGGATGCCTTTGAGCCGCCACACCTGGTGCAGATGTTGAGACATGAAGATCTGAGCACAGCAAATCGCTCAGGATCCCCACATGAACCCAACCGTCTGTCACAGCCTGGAACAAGCAGGGAGGCTGAGGCCACCCTCCAGAGGCTGAAGTGAGTGCTCCCCACGCTCCCAGGGAAGGAAGGAGATACTCAGAGAATGGGGCAGGGCTCAGGAGGGACGTGCCTGGCAGCTCTGCCAGGGACATTGCTCCTGGAGTGGCAGAGCAGGAGCCACCCCCATGGGCCCTGCAGTGCTCTCACAGCCATCCCAGCAAGGGGCTATCCTGCATCCCCATCTCCCAAGCAGGGCCCCAAACCACCAGTCAGAATAATTCCGTGGTGAGGTGAGCCCGCCAAAAACCAGCCTCCCTGGATCAGCGCTCAGGAGAACTCCAGCAGCTCATTTACACCACCCCAGGGACACAGCATTGTGCAAGCCCAGTTCAGCAAATCCCCGTTAGCCCAGGACCTGCTCTGGCAGCTCTCTCCCAGGGCTCACACCGTGGATACCTCAATGGATTCAACTCTCTGCTCTCCTTCACCTGGGAAGCCCCTGATCTCTGGTCTCCCCCTGCCCAGGCCAGCACAGCACAAGCCCAGCTCATGCTGCCCTCCTTCCCCCTACAGATCCCACAGCCTGCACAGAAGGTGCTACTCAAAGGTGTCTCCAGAGATCCAGATTCCAGGAGCTCAGCCTGAAAAATTCCTCACTACCCCTTCAGTGTTCCCCTCCATCCATCTCCCACAGCACTGCAGCTTCATCCTCCTCCCTGCTCTGACACACCTGATTCTCTGGTGTGTGAGCTCCACAGGGAGATGGGCAGGGAGGACATGGCCACCTTTCCACCTCACTGGGCCAGGTAAACCCAGCCTGGTGTGTCTTAGAAAGCAGCGCCTGCAGCCTGCCAAGCCTTCAGGATCCTGGGGTATCTGCAGGCTTCCCCACCCCAGCAAAGAAACAACAGCCTGTTTCCAACCCCAGGTGGGGAAAAGGAGACCTTCAGTCTACCTGGTAGGAGCAGAAAGGGGCACAAGCTCTGGCTGGAATAAAGGCCTTTTTGAGAGCACTGGACTTTTCCAGCTGCCTGGAAACAGGAAGAGCCCAGGCCAGGAGAACAGAAACCCTCACACACCCGAATAAAGGCACAGTGAGCCGTTAACCCTAATTACCTGTGACTGACACGCGAGCGGGGCCCTGACCTTCCAGGCATCGCCTCAGCCAAAGCAAAATAAACAGCTCCCTTCATCCCAAACACAGCCCAGAATTCAGGGGTCTGACACAGGGGGAGAACGGCACAGCTGCAGCACGCTGGGGGCTGAGCCCAGACCCCAACTGCTGCCCCCCACCCTGAGCCCCTTCCCGACGTCCCCTGGAGGAGGAGGAGGAGGATGATGAGCAGCATCCACACCAGGGACAATGAGCACCACTACTCGAGGGTCCTGCCCCCCTGTCCCCAGCAGTGGCCAATGCCACTGTGGTGTCCCCAGGGCGTGTCCGTGCCCTCCTGCTCAGTGGGAGCTCCCTGACAACCCACGCTCACTCTCCTGGGTGTTTTCCTCTGACTGGTCCCTTGAGCAGCCCCGTGAGAGGGGAGGGCTCTGCTGCTCCCTGGGCACAGATGCTGAGAAGCTGCTGCTTGGCACAGAGATGCTACCCACTGCTTACTGTCCCACACACCCAGCAGGCACAGGCCAGACCCAGCCCAGAGCATCCTGGGCAGACAGGCAGGACAGGGAGCACTGGCTGTGCCAGGCAGGGGGCACAGGACCCCTGGCACCTGCCCCAGGCCCTCCCTGCTCCGATGAGGGCCAGCAACTCCCCCAGCTCCTGGGGCAGCCCTTTCCCTCCCTCGAACATCCTCTTGTCCCAGCACACAGCAGTGGGGGCTGCTTCCTGCCCCCCTCCCCGAGGGCTGCAGGCAGAGCTTACCCGGGGGGCAGAGCATCCAGGGCGAGCATGGCTGCTCGGGCTGGGGGGACGCTGGGGGCTGAGGCTGCCTCCTCTGCCTCTCTGGAGCTGTTCAGGGCAGGAAGGGCAGGAGCAGCAGAGCCATCAGCTGTGCCAGGTGCTGCCGGGGTCGGAACGCTGGCACCTGCTGCCGGCCTGTCCTCGTCCATGTCCACGGCACCCACGGCGTCCCCGTTCACTGCAAGGGCAGAGGGCAGGAGGTCAGCACCAGGGAGGGGACCAAGGCTGGCTGATCTTTCCAGGAGCAGAGCATGTGGTGGGTGGCTGCCCAAGCACAGCACTCTCAGTGCTCCCAGCCCGCAGCAAAGGCAGCAGCTGCTTCACCCAGACACCCTGGGAACCACTGCCATCACCTCCACCCTGAGACAAAAGCAGAAGGTACTTTGCATTCCTGCTCAGGGTCTCTTCTGCCACTGGGAACATGCTGCATCCCGGATGGGAACTCAGAGAAGGAACAGGAGCTCTGAAACAGCGGGTACAGCATCTCCCCTGGGGCAGAATGAAACCCAGGCTCCACAAGTCAACAGCACTGGAAAGAGTCAAACGTTGCTGGATTCCACTGAACTTTCGGAAAAGGGAAGGGGAAGAGACAGAGCAAAGCAAAACTACAAAGAAAACTGGTGAGGAGGAGAACGCAGAGCAAAAAAATGAAAGGGAATTTGTTAGAGGAATATTTATTAGATAGCCAAACCCCTGAGACCTGGCAGTAGCTGAGGAGAACCTTTGCTACAAGACGTCCTGGCTGGAGTGGTAAAGCAAAAACCCATGAATACGGAACAAAAGAGTGAAGGATGCAGACAGATTTCCATGAGTGAGAGCTGAGAAACGTAAAAAACTGTAAGGGAAGCCTAAATATTTAGAAGCATTGTAGGAAAAAGCAGCATAAGCCCTCATGGAAGGGAGACTGAAGAGCTACAGATGCTCTGTGGAAGAGACAGAGTGCTCAGGACACTCTGCCTGGCAGCAGGAGGGTGGCAGGACAACATCCTCCAGCACCAGAGGGATCCTGGCACACAGCAGCAGCTGCAGGTGAGGGAGATTTCCAGGCCAGCAGCAATTTCCACCAGAGTCCTGGAGGACCCAGCTGAGGAGGTCTCTGACTGCCCCTCATCTCCAGCAAGGCTGGGAAAAGGCCATTTTAGAAGCTTCAGTCATGGTCAGTTTGATCTCAGACCTGGACAAAGCAGGGAAAAGCTGACCCAAAGTTCACCCAATATTGAAGGGCTCCAGGGGGAACACAGCAAGGGCTGAACAATGTGGCTGTGGGGAAAACACACCTGGGAATAATCTCCTTTTGTTGTCAGCTGAAATTGCAGCTGTGAGTGACAAACCTAATGGGGACGTTCTTGCAACAACCTGCTGAAAAACACAGCAGTGTCACCCAGATGGGCCAAACTGAGGGGAAAGAGCTTGGTTTCTAGAGGCATTCCAGGGTGTCCAGCACTAATCCCAGCCACACAAAACACTCCTCTCTCCATCCCAAGCCCTGCTGACAGGACCTGTGGGAGGCATGGAGGGTGGTGAAACAGCAACAAGGATGGCACAGTCATAAAGCCACTGGGGAGGTTGCGGCTGGGCCAGTAAAAAGTGCTTTAAACACACCAAAGCCAAGAAGCCAAGCTGTACTTGGGATCAAAATCCCTGTCCCCAGCCTGAGGGAGTGACCATAGAGGGAGGAGCCTGGGGAGGGCTGGGCTTTGGCAAAAATGGGCTTGGGCAAAATTGAAATTGCATTGCTCCAGATTTTCCCAATGAAACACCAAAAAATACCAAACTCCTTCTGAGCTGAACAGTACATTTCCTCCTATCCAAAACAAAGCACTCTGCCTCTTCTTCATCTCCCACAAAAACAAATGCATTGCAGAGGAGCAGGAAATGCTCCATCAGAGCCAGAGAAGAAAAACAGATTAGCCACGTGTGACTTCATGGCCAGGTACTCAGCAGATCCCAGTCCTGCTCCACAAGGGATTTATGGTTTTGTGGACAAATCCAAGAAATTACAAAAGAAATCTTTCCAAAAATACCCCGTGTTGTAAGAACCAGCCCTGTTTGAGAGGTGGGTTTCTGCCTTGTCTGGTGTCAACAGGCAGCTGCTCCTCCCCTCTTCAGAGCTCAGAACATTTTCACTGAAGACTGATGGGAAACTCTGATAAAAGTCCACTCAGTGGTCACCACTGTCCTCCTCACTGTGACATTGGTGACATTGCTGTCTCAGCATCCTTTTAAACACCTGGAGCTGGTGACTCCAGAGTGGAGTCCCAGAAATCACTCCTGACAGGCAGCACAGATCCTCCCAGTGCACTCTGCGGAGCTGCCTGGCTTAGCAAAAGGAAAATCAGTAAAAATCCATCCATCCACAGGGACAGAATTCCTGGGCACTACAAGATGCATTATCTCAGCAGAGATTGATTTTCTCCACAGCAAATAGCCCCGAGCTCTGCCCCCACCTCCCACGAGCGCTGTGTCACCTGTGCCGTTGGCCACGCCATTGGCCATGCTGGTGGCCATGCCGTTGGCTATGCCATTGGCCATGCTGGTGGCCGTGCCATTGGCCATGCTGGTGGCCGTGCTGGTGTGCTGTGAGCCCTTGGGCTGCTGCCGGTGCCGGCTCCTGGCACTGGGACTTTGCTCTCCAGTCCCCGCGTTCCCCCGGGCCGCTCCGGCCGCATGTCGGTGCGTCCTGCAAGGGAAGGGAACACGGGAGGTAAGAGACACAACATGGAAAACCCCACTCCTGCTGCCTCCTCCCAGCACAGCCACCCGTGTCCCCTGGGAAGGGCCAGGATGCAGTTCTGTGCCTCTGCTCAGGGCAGTGCCTGGAGCTTCACGCTGCCCGCTCAGACCTGGCACACACCTGCTGGTGGCAGAGACCCATGGAGGAGCCACCTGGGTGTCACCACCTTGCTTTGTTCACAGGTGGTCACTCTAGGTGCCAAGGAGTGGCCCTGGATGCTCACAGCCAGACAGCTGCTCACCACAGTGGATCCCAGCTTGCTCTGTCCACCCCTGCAGATCCCAGGAGTCCCCACCCAGCCCTGGGTCCTGTACCATGGTGGGGATCCTCACCAGTGCCTCGTGCCTGGCTCCAAGCCTCACACAGAGGCAGGTGAGGAAGGTGCTCCCAGGACAGCTGTGACCTCCAAAAAAGGAGTGAACTAGCAGTTGGGAAAGATGGGAGCTGAAATCACTGGACCAGCTGTGACCAGCCCAGGGGCAGCTGCTCCATCTCTTGGGGGTCGCTGCCATCCTGGAGCTCACCTGCCATTGCTCTCCATGGCCAGGGCCCCCCAGCCTTCACTGGCAGAGCACCTGCAGCTCCCCCAGCAAAATCTCCCCATTGGATCATCCACGACCCCCAAGGCAGCACAGAGGCATTCCTGAAAAAGCTGGATTTCACCTTAAGAATTCATTCCTGCAAGCGAGGAGAGGAACAGGGCAGGAGGGGAGATGCTGCCATCCCAAATCCAGGGGGCCTGGGGACCAGAGGCAGAGCTCAAGCACCACCACCCAGGCTTGCAGCCCAGGCAGCAGCCACGGAGGGGAGAGACTGCAGGGACAAGTACATCAGTTTCTCCCAGCCAAAATCTACCTTAAAAGGGCAAAACCCACAAACTGTCCCCAAGTCTCAGGGCTGGCACTGGGAGGGGACAGCAGCTTGGCAGCAACAGGGCACAGATCAGTCATGCCACTCTCAGCAGCTCCAGCAACTGGAACCCTCCCACTTACTCCAAAGCTGCTGTCCTTGGGGAGCGGCTCATGGCAGGGCTGGGATTGGGAGGAGACATGGGAAAGCAGGAGATTGTTGTTGAAAATAGATTAGATGAGAGCCATGGGCAGAGCAGGAGCTGCTGTGATCACTTCAGTGAGTCACAGACCCCCAGGAGGGCAGCTGCAGCCAGGGGCTCCTTGAGGAGCTCCTCAGTGAACTCACTGAAGCCCCAGCTGTCCCCCAGACAGGGCTCTGTGCTGGCGTTTGTTTGGCCACCAGCACCCCGGAACATGGAGCATCTGTGGGGACACAAGAGGCTCCTCTTCTCCCATCAGGAGGTGAAGGGGGCCCCTCACTGCCGTGGCTCAGCAGGGCACACTGGTACTACCCACCTCCCAAAAGCTGGCTGGGACCCCTCCCCACAGTTCCCATCAAGGTGAGGCTGGAGGCAGCACAGCCCCCAGAGCCCTGGCCAGAGGGGAGCAGGCAGGTGGTACCAGTCTGTCCCACTGGGAACAGCCTCTTTGGCATGGGATGGACCTGGTCCCTGCCCTCCTCAGCACAGATGAGCTCAGAATTGCCCAGAGAGTTTTTAGAAACCAAAACAGGATGTTTCCAGGCTGCCAGCCGGCGGCACAGGGTTACCAGCCTGAATTAGCCAGCCCGCCGCCCAGCCCAGCCCAGCCCTCCTACGAGTGCTCCCATCTGGGCATTGTCTTTTAATAGACACTGGAAACAAACCCAGCAAGGCCACAGAGCACGGCGGGATGGGAGCGTGCGCCTAAAATAGGAGCAAGGAAAAAAACAGGCAGAGCACGGATGGGAACAGACAGAGGGTGGGATGGAGCAGGGTGTGTGGATGGCAGCCCCTCTCCCACACCAGGGGCAAGACCCTGCTGTCCCACATCAACCTGGGGACCTTGGGTGGCTGCCCCACTGCCCCCCCTGGGCTGGGGCAGAGGATGCCAAAGAGTAAAGCAGCATCAGCCAGATGATATCAACCTTTCCTCTCCCCCTTCTGCCAAGGCGGAGTCCCCTCGCCACGGTGGCCAACAGGGACCCCAGCCAGGAAACCCAGGAACGGCCAGTTCCTGCAGCTGAGATGGCCAGAATGTCCCCCATGGGATGCAGCACAGGTGGCAGCATGTCTCAGTCTCACTCAGCACATCAGAGCCCAAGCTGTGGCCGAGGAGGAGGGAGGGCAGAGCACTGGCTGTGGGGAGCAGAGCACAACCCCCAGAAACAGCCCAGAGAGCCCCAGGGCCATGCAGGCAGCGAGAGCACAGCTCCCAAAACACAGAGCTGAGAAATTCCTCCCGTCCCTGCCGAGGTGGGAGGAGGCAGCCACATCCCCCAGCACCCAAATGAGAGAATCATGGAATAGTCTGGGTGCAAAGGGACCTGAAAGCTCATCCCATTCCAGCTCCTGCCATGGGCAGGGATGCCTTCCCCTAGCCCAAGTTGCTGCAAGCTCCATTCAACCTGGCCTTGGACACTGCCAGGGATCCAGGGGCAGCCACAGCTTCTCTGGGCACTCTGTGCCAGGGCCTCCACCAACAGGGGTTGTGGCACCCATGGCCCCAGCTCTCAGCCAGAGCTCCCTCTCTCCCTGCACAGAGGGCTGTGGAATTTCACACCCAATCACCAAGATTAGCAGCAAATCCCAAGATGACATTTGCTCAGGAGAAGAAAGAGAAGCCCTGACCAAGCAATTTCCCTCGCAGGGACAGTGTAGAAATAGCTGAGGAGCAAAGAATGCCCCTTTTCTTCCAGTCCTGCTGCCGAGTGACTTTGCCAGCATCCATCACCAAGCCCAAGAAAATAAACACGGCTCTGTGTATAAACACAGCAACCATCAAACAACATTCCCAAGTGCAAGGGACCCGCATTCCACTCCAGAGCAGGCAGCTGCCTCCACTGTGGGTACCGAGAGCAGTGCTCTGCCCCACGGAGCAGCACCACATCAAACAAAAGCACCACAACATCCAGAACAACCCCAAATTCAGGTGAGTGCAGCATGGATTGAGAACTAGCACAGAGGCTTCCCCTCCCAGGGCAGCCATGGGATTTGACTGATTGCAGGCACACCTGGCAGGTGTCTGAAGGCGCCAAGGTGACACCTGAAACTCTTCACAGCCAATGGGAAAGCAGCAGGGAATGGGAAACGAGCAGTGCCCAGGCTCAGCCTCCCAAACCAGAATATTCTTTGCAGGTTTTCTAGCACCTCCTGAGAGCTGCTAAACGCCTGCCAAGCCCAGCTCAGTCAGGTCACTGAGCACTTCCCACCCCTGGGGAGGCTTTTAACACCTGGACAGCAGGAATCAACAGCAGCAGCCACCACAAAAGGGCACGATCTGTGTTCACAACCTGCTCCCAATTTCCATCTCTCTCTTTCCTCAGGTGGGAGATGAACACACAACATGGAAAGACAGGGTCACTTTTTAAGCCAAAAACATCAACTCTGGTGTGTGCTCTGCAGATGAAGAAGGAGCAGAAGAACTTGACGTATGGGGCTTGTAGCTGAGAGTGCTCCTAAGCCTGGGCCACGCAGAACCTCCCACAGGCAGGCTGCAGGCACCCTCTCCACAGCCACACTCCTACCCAGAACATCTGTACAGGCTGCTGGGCCACTGCCATGCTCTGGAAATATAAATAGGTGTTAAATTCAACCCCATGTTGACAGCATGACACGTCTCTCAGTAACCACAGCTCCAAAAGGAGCAGCGCTGAGCCACTCCAGCCCGGCAAGGAGGCAGGGCAGGGCAGGGCATGGAGCCAGGGGCAGGATGGCCTGCTGCCCAAGCACCTCACTTCCTTTGGAAGCAGCTGTTATTTCCCTGCAGCTCTGCTTCTCCTCTCTCCCTGGACCTTTGGAAGCATCTCCCTTGTGGCCACTGCCCAGAGGGGCATTGTGCTTCCCAGCCTGGCCAGGGCTGTTCTCCAGGGAAGAGCTGGGGTTCCTGTGATCCCCATTTGTAGGGACCCCACTTTGCTGGTTTGCCTGGTCACAGCCTGCCCCACTCCCAGGCAGACCATTCTTTCAGGTGCCACTGGAGCAACTGGTGGGAACTCTCTGAGCCATCACAGACCTGATATTCCTTGAGAGACCAACACTTTGGGAGAGGCTCAGGCTGGCCAGTCTGAGTCACCCCTCTGCACTCCCAGCCCTGCTGTCCCCCAGCACAGACCATCCCTGCTCCACACCTGCCGTGTGCTGCATGACAGGGGCTCACAGGGAGATCTGGGGTGCACAGCACAAGCACAACCCAGACACAGCCACAGCAACCCCTCAGCAACCCCACACAGTGTGGGACCCTCACCTCTGTCTGCTGCCAAAGCAGCTGGTACTGGCAGGTTGGTGCCGGCCCTCCGTGCCCACGGCCGTGCTGCTGGGGTCCCGTCCAGACACCTGGCACCCTGCATGGGGGAAGAACAAGGGTGAAGAAAAGGACTGAACAGATCTACCCTCCTTCCCTCCCTCCCGCCTTCCAGAAAGGAGCCCCAAAAGCACAACAGCCCCATCCCTTGCAGGACAGACCCCCCAGCACNGGGCAGGGGCCTCAGCGGCGGCAGGGACGGGTGCTGGCCCTGGGACACCGTCCCACCTGGGACACCGTGCCGGGGGTGCCGGGGCCGCGCTCCGCTCCCCGCTCCCCGTGCGGGCCGGGCACTCACCCTCCGTGCCGGCACTGCCGTCGGGAACGCTGCCCAGAGCAACAGCCGGCCCGTCCAGGAAAATCGTCAGCTCCCCGCCCGACACAATGCTGCCTTTGTTCTCCGTCTGCAGGTCCAGGGTCAGCTGCTTGTTCTCCACTGTGGCAGACGAGACGCGGAGAGAAGAGACCCCCAGTCACCAGTGGGACACCAGCCCTGGCGGAGGTGGCTGCACTGCCCCAGCTCCCACATCAGCCCCCCCGGCTACTCCAGGCCACCCCCCCGTCCCCAAAGGACAACGTGCCACTCCCTCAGGGCCACCTGTCCCAGCGAGCACCACCAGTGCTGGCCCCACACCTACACACACCTCCCAGTGCTGCCAGAGGACCCCGGCCAGTCCCACCACCTGCTCCTGAGGAAGATGCTTCTTCACCAGCCCTTGGGGATCCCTTCAGCCCTTTACTGGGGCCCTGGGGACCGAGATGCCCATTGCTCACAGATGCAGGAGCTGGGGCTGTAGGGCAGATCCTGGCATGAAAGCCATGGGATTTGGCTCCTTTAAGACGGCACATGAGGCAAGAGGGGTCCGGCAGGATGGTGAGCATCCCTCCATCCACATCCCCATGCATCAACACCACTGAAGGAAGCCAGCACAGAGGGCTGTCCCCAAACAGGAACGCTCTGATGCAGCACTAGACTTCATTCACAGAAGGTTCTGGAGAGGTTGGGAGGCTCCTGGAGACAGCTGCCAGCTCCACTCCCTCCTGTGTGAGCCAGTCTGGTTTCAGCAAGGCTCTGCGGGTCCCTGGGGGCAATGGGGGCACAGCACAGCCCTCAGCACCCACCTCATCACAGCAATGCCTGCCAGTGCCAGCCAGACTGAAACACCCGGCTCCATCACAGAAGGCCAGAAAAATTTGGCTGCACCAGCCTGGGACACTGGCCCAGCCGCTTCCTGACTCATTTGCTCAAATAATATTTTTATTATACACGGATTGCTCATGACACAATGGCACCATTTTTTAGCAACCTGCTTTGTCCCGGTGTGACGCGAGGATGGGGCGCGGCTCGGGCCAGCAGGAGCAGGATGGGAGCACAGCCCCACGGAGCCCTTGTCCCACCTCTAGCTCTGAGCTGTCCTGCACTGGGACTTGACACTTCCTTCTCCAAGGCCCCCCAAAACCCAGTGACACAGGGTCTGTGGTGAACACAGGGCTGTGGGACAGGCAGCACCTGTGGATCTGAGGGAAGTCTCCAGTTTTCAGTGCCAAGTAGGCAGGTGTCTCCTGCACAGCAGGGACACACGATCACAGGAGCACACGCTCACGGGAGCACAGCTCTGTCACTGATCACCATCATCCAACATGGGATTCTGCTGAGCCTGGTCTCCCCCTCTGCCTCACGGAGCTGCACTCCGCTTGCTTCCATGGGAAACCGACCTCACAGACAGTTTTAAGAGCCTGAGACAGAAGATGCTACTGAGCACGGCCAAAAACCAGAACAAACCCAGACCCTGTTTCCCCCCCCCAGCTCCTCCAAGCCGTAGGAATCCACGTTTTCCCCAGGGTCCCTCCATCCCCCTCCACGCGCACCGCTCTCCAGGGCCGCACAAGCCCTCATTGTGCGGGCGCCCAGCCGAGGCGCAAAGACAAGGTGTCTCCAAAGTGGAGGATGTGAACATGAACCTCCCAGCCGGCTTCCTTCTCCCCCCCTCCACCCCCTCCAGCTTTTTGAAAGAAAATAAACACTGGCAGAACCTTCCACTCGCTGTCCCCGTGCAGCGTGCGGGACGCACAAAGGGACATTGCTGCTGCACCGACGGCGGGTCCCCCGAAGGGCCCGGCACAAAGGCTGCCTCTGTCCCGCCGCCTGCCAGAATGTCAGAGGGATTATTATTATTTTGGGAGGGGGTCGGGGGGTGATTCGGTCCTGAATAAGGTCTCAGTTCAGCTACTTCCAGTGCCCTGCACGCAGCATCAGAGCTCCCATTTAGCAGAGGTGAGCTGGAATTCCCACCCAGCCCATTAAGCGGATTTACGGTTCAACAAAACGCGGCTGGGAGCAGCCGGCGTGATAACGGCCCCGGGCTGAGCCCCAGCCCTGGCACCCCCAGGAATCACACGTGTCTGACCCNAGGGTGAAGAAAAGGACTGAACAGATCTACCCTCCTTCCCTCCCTCCCGCCTTCCAGAAAGGAGCCCCAAAAGCACAACAGCCCCATCCCTTGCAGGACAGACCCCCCAGCACCCAAGGACCCCCCATCTCACACTGGGGTGCTCTCCTCACACCACACAGCGTGGCACTGCCCAGCCCTCCAGCACCCCATAGCTCCAAGAGGGACACAGGACTCTGCAGAGCTGGCAGGGCTGGGAGAGCACTGCATCCACAGCTCCCACATTTCACAGGTTTTGTCTTCCAGCAACAAAGAGAAGGAGCCAAGGGAAAGCAATGCACCATCCCCTGTTCTGTACAAGCTTTGCTCCCTTGGCAACCCCGAGAGATGAACCACCAGCCCGTGACCCCACACACGCTCTGCCGTGGGGAGCTCTCTGTGAGGGGATCAGCAGACACCGACACCATTTCCCCGTCCCTCACAGCCAGCGAGGGAAGGGGCCGATCCAGCGAGGGAAGGGGCTGACCCGCATGGAAGGCTGGAGGAGGGCTGGAGAAGGGCTGCTCCTCCCAGGCTGCTGGGGAGGCTGCTGTGAGCCCATCGACTCCTGTCCCGCTCCTGCCCCACGCCCGTGCCCGCGGGAGCCCGCGGGAGCCCGCGGGGCTGGGGCCGGGCTGGGCAGGGGCCTCAG
>VZTZ01025951.1:78237-137804 GCA_013400955.1 Drymodes brunneopygia | reverse complement strand
GCCAGCTCCAGGCCGAGCTCGACGGCCCCGGCTGCCTCCGGTGGGAGCCGCAGGACAAGGTAGGGACGGGACGGGACGGGGCCCGGTTGCAGCGGCCCCGGTGCCAGCTCCCGGTGCCAGCTCCCGGTGCTGCCCCCCAGGTGCGGCTCAGCTCCACCCCGCGGCACCCCGAGGCCCCCCTGCACCTCGCCGGCTTCCACCTGCCCGCCAAGGTAAGACCCGTCCGGAGGGCTCGGGGGGAGCCCCGCGGAGCCCCGGCTGAGGGAGGGCCGTGCTCTGCCCCCAGCACAAACCCGCGGGGAAGGGCCCGCGCCAGCCCGGCCCCGGCAGCGGCCCGGCCCCGGCCGAGAGCGACGAATTTGGATCCTTCCTGTACTGGCGGCCGCCCCTGCCCAGCATCGAGGAGGAGCTGCGAGAGCTGCTGGTGAGAATCTGCGGGAATCTGTTCCCTGTCCCCGCTCTGCTATTTCTGGCCGGCCTTCCCTGACCCCTCCGTGCCCCCCTGACCTCCCCCCGCACGGCCCAGGCCATCTCTGGCAGCCCCGAGCCCCCCGAGGAGCACCGGAGCTCTGCAGGTGGGGCCAGCGCCGGCGAAGAGGAGGAGGAGGAGGAGGAGGATGAGGAGAGCGACGACGACGAAGGCTGGATAACTCCCAGCAACCTGAAGCAGGCCCAGCAGGACACGGGGCACTGTGACACCGCTCCCATCGGTGTCCAGGTGGGCTGTGTCACCACGGACTTTGCCATGCAGGTGGGTGCTGGGCTCAAGCCTCGGGGCTGCTCCCACCAAGGCAGGGTCTCAGTCCCAGAGGCCTCTGCAGAGTCTGATCACTGAGGCCCCAGCGCCGGCGAAGAGGAGGATCCCAGCCCTGGCGTTCCCAGCTGCCAGTGTGTCCCTGCTGTTGCAGAACGTGCTGCTGCAGATGGGGCTGCACGTGCTGGCTGTGAACGGGATGCTGATCCGCCGTGCCCGGAGCTACATCCTGCGCTGCCACGGCTGCTTCAGGTGAGGGGCTGGGCTGAGCCCGGGCTGAGCCCGTGTGCCACAGCCCTGGGAGCTCTGAACACCCTGTCCCACCCTCGCAGGACCACCTCGGACATGACCAAGGTGTTCTGTCCCCACTGTGGTAACAAGACCCTCAAGAAGGTGGCAGTGAGTGTCAGTGATGATGGCACTCTCCACATGCATTTCTCCCGAAACCCCAAGGTGCTGAACCCCCGCGGGCTCAGGGTGAGTACCTGGACAGAATCCCAGAGTCACTGGGGCTGGAAAAGACTATCAGGATCAGAGAATCCAACCTGTGGCCAACTCTCACCTTGTCATTAGCCCAGAGCACTGAGTGCCATGTCCAGTTAATTCCTTGGACATCTCCCAGGATAGGGACTGCACCCATCCCCAGGCAGCCCCTTCCCACGTTTAACAACCCTTTCTGTGAAAAAATTATTCCATTGGCACCCCAGGGTTGGGAGCCCAGCCTGTGGCTGGCAGGTTGGAGGGAATCAAAGCAAACTGTGAACATCCTCCAGATATTGCACTTGGACCCCGGGGCTTTTGGCCTTCCCTGCTCAGTTCTGCAGAGCCCCGTGGTGGCCTGGGAGTCCCCGGGAGCCGGGGCTGACCCCTCTGTCCCGCAGTTCCCGCTGCCGCTGCCGCAGGGCGGGAAGCACGCCAACAACCCCCACCTGGTGGAGGACCAGCGCTTCCCGCAGCAGCGCCTGTCCCGCAAGGCCAGGCAGAAAACCAACGTGTTTGACCCCGATTACCTGGCCGGGGCCTCTCCCTTTGCCGAGAACGACGTGCACAGCCGGGCCGCGCACCTGCAGCTCCGCGACGCCGCGCTGGGCGCCGGCCGCCGCCGCCTCAACCCCAACGCCGTCACCAAGAAGTTCGTGAAGAGGAGGTGAGGGCAGGAAGGCCCCGCCTGCAGGACCCACCTGCCCAGCTGTGCTGGTGGCTCTGCCGGGGCGAGGCCTCTCCCAGCACCTGGGCACAGGTCAGGCCATCCCATCCCATCCCATCCCTGCTGCGCTGGTGCCCAGAGAGCCACCGGGACTGGGGGATGGTGGCTCTGTTTGGGGAGCCCCCAGCATGGGGGAGGGTGGGGTGGCTTCCCTGCCCGGCCCTGGGTGCCCCCAGGCAGGGGCTGTGTCACCCAATAAACACCAAACCCCAAAGCCCCATGGCTCAGTCCTGTTTCTGCAGCTGCCTGTGCCAGGGGGAGCCTTTCTCTGAGCCCGGAGGGACGGGGAGGCTGTGACAGAGGGAGGGAGGGAGGATTTCTTGGATGTTTTGCCCTATGGGATAATGAGCTCCAGAAAGACAAAAGCCCAGGGCAGGGGGTTGTGTTGTACCCTGGCCCAGGACTGAAAGGGGAGACTCTGGGGTAAAAGCTTTTTGGATAAATCTGCTGCAATCTTTCACAATTGATTGTCCTGCCCAGTTCTTGCTGCACTTTCTCCTTAATCCTACTGAAATGGTTCAAAAGAAGGAAATACCTGATACCAGCTGGTACCCCTGGTCCTGGGGAGGTCACGGTTGCAGGGTGGGAGCAGGAAAGGGGAACACACCTGGGCCTCCCCAGCCCCAGGGCATTTTTGGTGTGTCAAAGCTGCAGATAAAGGGCACTGGGTAACACAACCACAAATCCTGCTGTGGATGTGAGAACTTCCAGCATCTTGGCTTTGGACTCCTGGCCTCACCTCCCTGGGGCAGACTCTGCATGTCCCCCAGTCCCTCAGAGATGGGATCCAGGGCTGTGGAAGCTGCTCCCATGGTCACAGTTTGGGGGCTGGGTTGGGCAGCCCCCCAGGGCTCACTGGGGATCTCACACCACTCTGATTCCCAAGGGCCTTTTCCTGCAGCAGCTGCAGTGTCCCAGGCACAGCTCCAGAGATGCCCTTGGAAAAACCACCACAAGACTTTACACTGCAAAATGAAAACTTTCATAGTTTATTCTCGACTGCAGCTGTTTACAGAAATATAGTTGCGAGTATACAAATGTCCCAATAGAAGCAAAATATTTTTATTTTTTTTTTAATATTCAACAAGTTATCACAGGAGAGCTAAAAACATAGATGCAAATAAAATATCCCCTCATAGACAAACTGAAAACACCAGGAATCAGTGCTTGGAAAACCCACCTACGAAAGCCATATACACAGAACTGCACGAAGGAGTATCTGGTGCTACTTTCACATTGCAGGACACACAAGAGGCAGCTCAGCGGTCGAGGCTGCACCCAGAACATCTGGCAGTCAGGGGAGAGCCCACCAGAGGTGCAGAGACAGAGGTTGGAGCTCTGTCCTGAAGGGGTTGGAGCTTAACTCAGCATCAGCTCAGATGGAAATAATTCCAATTGCCTCCTTTTATCCAGGATAAAAAAGCTTCAGGAATGCTGCAGGCTGCTGAAGATACTGGAATGGGATCCCAAAGAGCCACTTTCACACAGGAACTGCCCCCTGCACACGTTATCCCAAGGGGCAGCCGTGGTCCTGCCCAGGGCACTCGGGTCAGATCCTGTCCCACGGGGCAGCTCCGGGGCCAAAACAAAGCCAAGGCCTTTCCCTGTCAGGTGAACACAGGACCCTTCCCTAATCCCAGGCCTGGAGCTGGAATGTGTCACAGAGGGCTGCTGGGTGTGGGAGCCTTGGAGCCTGAACAGAGGGGTCAGTGAGCAGGGAATCCCTGGATTCCTCACCCTGTCCCCACACAGTGAATGTCACTGGGCAATTCAATGAAGTGTAACAGCAGAAATGACAAACCTCTGGAAAAAGCAGAGCTCAGGCCTGCAAACTCCAAGAGAACAAAGGAGGGCACTGGCTCTCAGTGTGGTGGAGGTGATTTTAGAAGACCTGTACCAGGACAACACTGCCTGATCCACTCATGACAAATTCTATGGAACACGGATTTGGAATGGAAGTCCTGGTGGACACAACACTCACTACTGATTGTATGAGCTGATTTAATGGCTGGAGCTGTGTCAGGGCAGGTTTAGGTTGGAGATCAGGGAAAGGTTCTTCCCCCAGAGGGTGCTGGCACTGCCCAGGCTCCCCAAGGCTGCCAGAGCTCCAGGAGCCTTTGTCAAAGCTCTCAGGCACAGGGTGGGATTGTTGGGGTGTCTGTGCAGGGCCAGGAGCTGGACTCAGTGATCCCTGTGGGTCCCTTCCAGCTCAGGATATTCCCTGATTCTGTGGTTCTTAGGGTTTAATTTCTCACACAACCCGCAAGGAAGAAACCAGCACGAGTTCTGGCAAGTTCAGCAGGGACAGAATTCAAGGGGAGTTCACTGGTTTTTTCTCTAGTTTTTCACTGCTGCAGTAATGAGTCAGTTAAAAAAAATCAGTTTACAGATTGCTGCCCTTATGGGAATAAAGAGGAATAGCAGAGGAGCTCCCCCTCCCTGACAACACAAGCAGGGAGCCTTTGCAAGGCAGTAACATCCAACACACGAGGCTGTGTCAGCCCAGCCACCACCAAGCCATGTCCCTGTCTGCACCAGCTGCTGTGAGAACGGGGATGGGAGAGGCTCTGGAGTGACTCCAGGGATGCTCAGGGCTGCAGGGAGCCCATCCTCAGCCTGGGTGTCAGTTCAATCCTAAACCACATCTGCAAGTATGAACTAAAAGATATAAAAATACAAAGGTGGCCACAGCTGCTTCCAAGCCACAGATCCCAGTGAGGTTCCCAAAGCAGAGCAAGTTCTGGAGCCACGTTACCAACAGGGCCACACGTCCAGGACTGAGAGCTGTGAGACAGCTACTCATGAGTTACTACAAAAACCTCCTACTGAGGAAAAGGAATATTATTTCATGTTTATAAAAATGTAAATATAACGGTATCCTATGCATGTGTCTACTATTATTTATATATAATAATCTGATGCCTCTATATACATATATATATAATCCTAGAATATACAGGCAGTGCATATTTACATCCCTATACAGACTGGGAGAGGAAAAGCCTCTCCTCCTGTGTAACCCCCCCGAGTCCCCCACTCCCCTAGAGAATTTCACAAGTTCCCTTTTGCAGGAGTTTTCCCCCTGCTGCATTTTTCCTTGTTTCTGACACATTTATCCCATCTCCAATGCTGACTCTCTCCTGATGCCCTGCCTGGGGCACCACAGCCACCACAGCTGGCACAGCTGCTCTGAGCAGGAGCACAAAGTGCTCACAGGCTGCCCCAAAAGACCAAACAAGCCCAAATTAAAACCCCCTGAACAAACACAGCACCCCCGTGCTGTTTCCTCTCAGCTTCCATAGAATGGAGCTGCCCTGAGCCCCCTGAACACAAACCCCAGCAACTCCCTGAAACTCAGTTCTGCACTAATGAGAAGTCACCAGTGACCAGAATTTCCTGTTCTCACCTTCCACCTGCAGTTCAGAGCATGCCAAGCAATTCCCTCTCCTGTCTCCTGCTTCCCTCACTCAGATCCATGTCTGTGCTCCCTCTGCTCTCCTGCAATGGCCCTGGAAAAGGAACCCAACAGTTTGCCAAGCAGAGGCACAAGAAAA
This sequence comes from Drymodes brunneopygia, assembly GCA_013400955.1. NCBI lineage: Eukaryota > Metazoa > Chordata > Aves > Passeriformes > Petroicidae > Drymodes > Drymodes brunneopygia. The sequence continues at coordinate 132,289 of VZTZ01025951.1, read as the reverse complement.
CAGGAATAAAAATCCACTCAGACATATTTTCCTTTTAGAAATTAGATTCTAAATAAAAACCTCAATAGAAACATTAAAAAATAAATTCAGCTTATCCAAGTGAAGGGAATGTCCACTGACACAGCTGCCCAGGCTTGGTACTTCCAGTCAAAACCTGCCAAAGTTATGTTTAACTGCTCATGCCTTGTTTTATCTCAAAACAACATGAGAAGCAACCACCTTTTCAGTGACTAGCAATAATCATAATCACTGATCAGAGACTGGACATCCACTTCAGAACAGGTAGCCTGGAATTACTCCTTGAACTAGATTTGTGTTAAAATAAGAGCAAAGCGTTTGGCTTGCTGCAAGATCAGGCAGTGAGGAGGCAATTAGTAACAAAACAAGTGTTAATTAAGCACAAAGCACCAGTAAAACTCCGTGCCAGAGGAGATGCTCAGCTCAAACTGTGCACTAAGAGTTGGCTCTGTGGTTTCTGGGTGGGCTCTGGGCACACTCAGGGTAAAAGCTGAGGGGGTGTGGTGGGGGTTGGCAGGTCCATCTCCCTCAACTCTCACCTGTACCCACAAATGGGTGCTCTGGGATGCCCCAGGGATGCTGGAGTTACACAGACTGACACCTCAGGATCCTCTCAGGAAACCTCAGGATCCTCTCTGGACCCAAAGGGCCCAGACACAAGGCCAGTGCTTCGTGTGCTCCTGGAACACAGGGATCACAGAGCAGCTCTGCTGCCCAACCTCAACTGCTGAAAATGTCACAAGTGAATGTTCAGGCCCCTGGTAAAGCACAGCTGTGGCTCAGGCTGTGCTCCCTGCCATGAATGACACCCTGCAGCCTGTCCTTGAGCTCTTTTGGGGCTGCTCCAACCCCTGTGCCCTCAGAGCTGCTGCCCGAGCACGCGCCAACCGCTGAGCGACCTCTTCAGTCACACAAATACTTTTTGTAACCAAATCACATGTTCAAAGTGTTGTACATTTAAACATTGACCTAAAATGAACAGGTAAGTTGAACAGGAGGAAAGGAAGGTGTTTCCAGAAGGGAAAACTGGGATAGCACAGCCCTTGGTTGGTTTTTTTGTGTATGTTTTTTTTCTCTCTTCTCTTTGTAAGCGACCTCAAACACGCCCACAATTCAAACATACCCTTCCCTGGAGCTGTGGCAGGCTTGGGATGAGGTTCTCTTCTGGGCACTCATCCTGTTCCATGGAGAATTGGTCCCTGGTGACTTGGCACTGACCAACAAACAGATAGAGCCCTTCGGAACACGGAGCAAACGGAAGCAGCACACGAGCGAATCCATCCTTCTGTCACTCCTTCTGTGTGTGACCCCAGGTGACACCCAACAGCTCATCCTGGGACACAGATCCTGCAAACACCACCAGTTCCTTTCCCACTGAGGGGCTGTGGACTTCCACGGCCCTCTGGACGTTGTTGGGTCCATTGTTCTCAGCCTGAGCAGCCCCACCCAGCACCTGGGCACTGCAGGGGGCTGCTGCTTTCGTGTTGTGAACCATTACAAGGTGTTGGTAATGTTTTGTCTTAGCAGGGGAAAACAAAAAATAAAATACAGAAAGAAAAAGTCTGGGTCGAGGTTAAAGCAGCTCTGGACACGATGCAGCGGGGAATTCTTTCTGTCCTGATTAAAATTTCCAATGTTTGAGCATAATCATAAATTAGGAGTTAAAACACAGAGGCGCTAATAATAAAATATTAAATAGGCAATGAGAGTGGAGAAAAGCTGAATGGCTCATTCTGAGGGAAACCCCAATATTTTATATACTCCTAAATGCCTCTGGGTTTCCTGGCTAGGCTGTGAGTGAGGGACACACCAAACACAGAGCAAAGCTTCTCGTGGCCAGCTGGACCAACACTGCCTGATGGAATGGCGAGAGATGAACACGTTATTTATGCTGCAAAAAGTACTTAAATACTCAATAAAGACATAACAAACCCCACCCCACCCCACTGTTATCAGACGCCACGTTGTGGTAGAACATCAGACAAACTCACAAATTTACCACAAAAATGTGTGGCAAAAAGAATATTTTATATATATGTATATATATAAATTTTTTATATTTATGCCAATGTACTCACTCAGTACAAATAGCAAAATAGTTATACCATTTCCTAAATACAAAATATAGCTTTCCAAAAAAATGAAACACACATTAGATATAAACCATCCAAAACTTGAACGATTGAAAACTGTATTCAAAATTAAATGACCCAGAGCAGGTCTCTTTCTGAAAAGTTCCCTTCATATCGGCAAGAAGCCTTACTACTGAAAACGTAATTCAATGCCTCTCAATGAGAGAGAGAAAGAGAGAGACAGAAAGAGAAAGTGAACGTCGTGACAGACCAACAAACGGGGGAAATCCAGGAAAACCAACAAAAACTCTACACGGCTCAACTACGCACACGAGTTAAGGGGAAAACACACAGTAAACAGACTCGAGGAACTTAAAAAAAAAAAACAAAAAACAAAAAAAAAACCATTTACAGACTGTTCTTTTGTTATTTCAAATAACAAAAATGAAGAATGACGCGATACCAGCTCCGCTCTGCCGAGCGGCTGGAGGAGCACGGGTCTGAACGAGGCTGTAGTGAGAGATCACACACTGTCTGGAGAGTTGAAGCACCCAAAAAAATCCACATGCCTCACAATACACCTGCGTGGTCTGGAGTGGGTGGTTTTTTTACATTCGGTAACATCAGTTGATGATTTATTCCTTAATTAAACATGACAATCTAGAAACCAGACTTGGGGCTCGGTGGTAGAAAAAAGGAAAGATCACTTCAGAACTGCCATGAGCTCCATGTGCTACAAAGATGCAACAGCTCAGCATGAAGTGATGTTTTAAGAAGGCTTAAAAATGATGCAATTTGCCCCCTACTTGGAGTAAAGCCAAGCTGAAGATTTCCATCAGTCACAGCTGGAAGTGGTGGGTTAAGGGGGATTCCTGTGTTAAGAAGGTGGTGGAGAAAATGCTTCCTCTCTCCTTACTCCTTGATTATTTGTCAAAGCTTCTACTGACTAAGCAATTTGCTGCCAAGGATTCCTAAAAGCTGTTTCTTTAGCTTTAAAGCCAGTAGGATATTTATGTCCTTTTTTTAAAAACACAATACAAAACTGAGGGAGAGAAGGAAAACCATGGAAAGAATGAAAGGGAAAAGGCTGGTTTGGGAACAGCTCATGAGGCTTTACAGAGCTCTAACCCATCAGTCAGAGTGAGAGACACAGAGGAGTCCCTACCTCAGCCACACAGAAGGCTCTGTTCAAGCTGAAGGTGTTTCAGAGAAGATTTTAAGATCAACTGGAAGTTGCCCTTCATTTCTTCATTTTGTAGAGCCACCAAACCCTTGCTCTATGTACAGCTCCTCGTAAGGGATGTGGGAAACCGTTAATCCCATTCTCAGATGGGAACTGGTTATTTACAGCAGCAATTCTCTGCTTGGTTATTACAGTTATCAATACTTTCAGCTCCTAAAGGGTGGGTTTGGCTCTCCCACTCCGTGTCAATCGAGAGATCCCTTCACTTACTGACAGCTGAGTCACAGCTTGGGGCAGAGGCTGCTGCTGTTTCTGCTGCACAAGCTTCCCCAGGGAAAAAAGGGGATGTGGAGAAGGAATAGGAGGGAAAAAAGTAAACGTGGTAACATGGATTACCTTCCAACAACAATAATAACTGACCAGATATGCTTTAAATTCCAAGAGCCCCCACTGTAATGAGGTTTAGGAACCTGGTAACAGCCCAACCCCATGCCCCAGTAACACAAAGCATAGCTCCTCAGCATTATTGGCACTATGGAGCCCAAACTCCATGGTCATGGCCTCAGGTCTGCCACTGGCCACATGTGTGCTCTTTAAAGAGGCCACTTTTCCACAGAAGCAATTGGTTCCACGCAGCCTAATCCAGAGTTGGAAGGTCTGAGAGGATCTGGGAAATCGTCGCTTTTTTTTCTTCATGGAATTTCTGCACGAGAAAACAAGCAGAAAAGTCAGGCATAACTAACCACAGTCCCCTCTTCCTTCTGTGCAGTGGCTTCATCTTCATGAGCAGGCACTGAACTGGGGGCAGGGAGCAAGAGAAGCTCTGGAGAGACTCCAAACTCCATACACAAACCCCTTTAGATCAGAGAATGAAGTGCATCACTTCAGTGAAAACTCAGGGGATTTAGGACAAGATCAGCCCCAAGTCACACACTACAACCTACACTGGACTCCAGAGTCATCCCAGTTCTTGGTGCTCATTTGTAGTCAAAGGCTCTTTCTCCCCTCTGAAAAAGGCATCTTCTAAAAGCAGAATGTTTCCTAGCAACAGCTGATGCTGTCAGCTGTTTCTAACACAGCCTCAGCATGTGGCACAGCCAGGAGCTGCCACATTCCACCAAAACTTGTTTTCATATTACGTTATTGTAACCCAGGGGAAGAGTTCAGAACAGTTCAGACTGGAGGTGTTATTTACTCAAAAAGTCTCAAGTTTTTTAACCACAGTCATGTTTCATAAGGTTTTGATCTGCCAAGCTGCCAGTGATCCACCCTCCTCCCTAACAAAGTACCAGCCTGTCACGGCAGATGACAAAACATAGGAAAAATGAACAAGACACAGTCTCAACTGTTCCATACAAGTTCTGACCTCTGACTGGTTTTAATAACTTCACTCTGGTATAATAGTCTTAATTCAGGCTCACTGGTGTTCTAGCTGCCCTCTTAAAGCACAGCCACACACTGCAAGGCACCAACGTACTGAACAAAGCTCCTGCGTGGCAGCAGGGAAGCACCCAGAGACCCAAACTCACCACTTGCTTCATCAAAACGAGCCAGCCATGTTGTTCCCCTGGTTCTGCAAGGACACGAGCAGGTCATCGATCTTCTCCATGTTCTGGTTGGTGGCCATGGCCGAGGGCAGGGGTGGGGTCTCGGGGAGCTGCTGGGACAGGAGCGCGGGCACCGCGGGCTGCGCCTCGCCCTGGGGCTGCCCGGGCTGGCCCATGGCCATCAGCTCCTCCGGCAGCGCCGCCGGCCCAGGGGGCAGCAGCTGGCCACAGTCTGGGGGACAGAGGGACAGATCAGTGCCCTGGCACAGGCCAGGAGTTCCCACAGCAAAGCACGCGCCCTGTGAGAGCTGCTACAACCTGCTGTAAGCACCACCTGCACCTCTCACTGCTGGGGCTCACAGGCACCCACAGAGAAAGGCTCTACATCCCACAGAAGGGGTCATGGAGGCTGGGTCCAGAGAGGACATAAGGAAAAGTGCAGGTTTGTACAGCTAAGGACACTTTAACAGATGCTTTTCTGCACTCTACAGCTTCTAAAATCCTTGCTTTCCTTCAGTAACGTGAAGAAAGCCAATGTATATATTATGGAAATCAAAAACAGCAAGAGAAAGGCTCTCTTAAGAGAGCACAGTCATTCCTAGATTAGATATTGGAGAGATTCTCCCCTGAGAGGGTGGGGAGGCCCTGGCACAGGGTGCCCAGAGAAGCTGTGGCTGCCCCTGGATCCCTGGAAGCATCCAAGGCCAGGCTGGATGGGGTTTAGAGCAGCCTGGGACAGTGGAAGGTGTCCCTGCCCATGGCAGGAGGTGGCACTGGATGGGCTTTAAGGTCCCTTCCCACCCAACCCCTTCCCTGTTCCTATGGCAGCTCTCTACACTGCAAGGCCAGCATCAGGCACGGTCACTCACTGTTCTGGATGCCAAACAGGAATATTCCTGATGTCTGCTGGGATGAGGCTGGGGAATTCTGCAGCTGGTTGATGGCACCTCCCGCCGTGTTGTGGAACAGAGGAGCTTGCTGCTGGGGAGGAGAAGCAGTTCCTGGCATTCCTGCCATGCTGTTTTGGGAGGAGTACATGGGGGACTGCTGCAGCTCCGGCTGGCTCATGCTGTTCTGCAGGGCAGACATGGAAGCTGAGGAGATGAAGAGGGTGACTTGTTGCTCTTGAGAACTTGGGGACCCTTGGACCAGCTGAATCTGGGGCGAGTTATGGAAGATGGTTGGCTGCTGTGCTTCGGCCTGGTTGGAGCCAGGATTCTGGAGAGGAGACACTGTGGTCTGACTCTGGAATTGCATGGGCTGCTGCTCCTGATTCATCGAGGCCATGTTGGACTGCGGATGAAAAATGGACTGGCCTTGCTGCTCCTGATTGGTAACCGGGTTTTGATTTGGATTGAAAATCATGTTCTGCTTTTGGGAGGCCATTGTACTCATTGCATTTTGATTGCTGAACATCATGTTCTGCTGCTGCTGCTGTTGCTGCTCCTGAGAGGGAGGGCTGCTCTGGATAGCAACAATCGAATGCTGAGGCTGGAAGATGGCTCCTTGTTGGTTCTGAGGGATGGAGCTGGACTGGATGGAGCCCAACGACACTTGGGACTGAAACAAACCCTGCTGAGCAGGCTGAGTCTGGGGCTGCTCCTGGGGAAGCATGGAGCTCTGGATATGAGAGATCTGTGTCTGCTGCTGGAAAGAAGTCTGCTGTTCAGTGTTTGTTGCCGTCTGAAGAGGAGAAATGGGATTTGGGCTTGTAAAGAACGACATCTGCTCTTCCTGAGTGGCAGGGTTGCTCATGGAACTCTGAGAAAGGAACATGTTGGCAGACTGCTGGTCTTGAGGCACCGAGGAGCTCTGCAAGACACCCATGGCATTCTGTGAGTGGAACATCGGGGGCTGCAGTTGGTCAGAGGAGTTAGTGTTGGTCTGGTTGTGGACAATGGAATTTGAGCTATGAAAAAGGGATCCTTGTGTTTCCTGGGATATATTCTGAGTGTCACCAATAGGGTTCTGAGAGTGGAAAAGCTGAGCTTGTGAGTGTGGAGACTGCTGGATGAAGCTTCCCGACTGAATGGACATCATTTCTCCACCTTGCTGGAACAGACCCCCACCCTGCTGCTGCGTCCCGCTGGCCTGGACACTCATCATGGTCTTGGTAGATGAGAAGAGATTCACCTGGGACTGACTTTCCCCACTGTGCTGCATCTGCACCATGGTCTGAAACACAGAGCTCTGCATCTGCTTGCTCTGGCCCGAGGCCTCCTCTCCCTCTGCAGAGCTCGCTGGCTGGAACATGGCAGGGCCGTTGTTGGAGACCGGCTGCTGCGCGGGGGCGGCCGCCTCGCCGCCGGACACCCCCGGGGACGAGGAGAACAGCTCACACTGCATCTGCATGTCTTCACCTGTGGATAAGCCACCCATCATGTGGGACGCCTGCTGGTACACCGGGGACTGCTGCAGGGCCCCGTTCCCCGCCGTGCTGGAGGAGAACAGATCCGACTGCATCTGCGTGGCCGCCTGGCACATGTTCTGCTGCATCCCCATCACCATGGCCGATGTCTCCATGGCCTGCTGCTGCTGCTGCTGTTGCTGCTGCTGCTGCTGGTTGGACAGGGCACCTTCAGGCTGCGAGTGAACGTTCTCAGCTCGCCCAGGCAGAAGGTTCTCGGGTCTGGAGCGGACAGCTGTGTCTGAGGAGGAAAACATCCCGGGATTTACGCTGTTCTGGATCTGGCTGACCTGCTGGAAGATATCTGCGTTCAGCTGGTCTTGGACATCCTCGTTGCTGTCTGAGCCCGAAAATAAAACGGAAGATAACTGCTGCTGAGCTTCCAGAACCTGCTGCACCAAGTCAACGTTCCTGCTGCTGCCCGTGGCGGTGTTGGTGGGGAAGTTGCCGGCCTGGAGCTGCTGGATGGTGTTCTGGAGCTGACTCACGCCGCTGGCCGACGAGAAGATGCTCGAGGAAATCTGCTGCTGCAGGGCCTGGGCCGGCTCCGAGAGCGTCGGCTGCTGCTGCTGCGAGGCGTCGGTCAGCTGGGACAGAGTCACCACGGTGCCATCTGACTGCAGCACCTCCCTGGGCTGAGAGTCCCTGGGCTGGAACTGGGCAGCCTGCTGCAGCAGGGCATCGCTGTTCTGCAGCTGGCCCGGGGTGGACACTGCCGAGAAGCTGCCGGGCTGGGAAATGTCCTGCGTTTGGATCGTGCTCAGGGTCTCTGGGTTGTACACCTTGGGCTGGATTTGCTGCTGGTTTTCACTTTCAGAAGGTAAATGGGAAGCAGAAGTTGATATGCCAGACATGCTGTTTTCCAAAGTTTGCTGAGTTGGTCCAACCACATTTGAAGCCTGAAAAGAGCAAGACATCCAGTAATTTATAAACTCTCTGGGGTTGTTATGCTGGTGCAATTCCCCAAATCCCCGATGTCCAGGGGAGGGAGATGGGAGATGTGAAACCCAGACACACCCAAACCAGCAAGCAAATGATTAGCAGTGGAAATGCTACTACAAGGATGGAATCACAGCACAATTTAATGAAAGCAACGCTAAGAACTGACTAAAAGAGTATTCTTACAGTAATTTACTAGTTCTGTGCCACAAGATAAAAAACCCCATCATAGTGTCACTAACCTACCAATCTGCCTGGGTGCAGGAACCAGGTGAGTTATCTCAGGAAACTGTTTTACTCATGCTCTGTGATTGTGTTTTGCCCAGACTGATCCTGGACATGGCACTTCCCCTGTCTCTTACTCTTCTCCACTACTAAAGCATGGACCAAGGAGCAGATCTAAGTCAGAGCCTGAAAGCTGCTGTGCTGAGCCCACACCAAACTCACCAGGAACATGGGGGGAGAGCATTGTTCTGCACTTACTTCCATTGGAGCCACATCTTCATTCTTGATCATACTGCTTGGCATGAGTGGAGTTATCAAGGCACTAGGAAGAATGTTCACCTTCTCCAGGTTACAGCCCGTGGCCTTCACTGCTGCAGCCACAAACAAAACCAGAACAAGAGGGGCAGTGGTAAAACCCATCGTTCCAGAACTCCCTTTAAGTAAATTAAAGCAACAGATCTCCACACCTTAAGCAAATTTAAATCTTACAGTAATGTGGCAGTAAAATGTCTGCACATGTAGAGTGAGGAAGGACAGAACAGACAAAGTACATAGAGCAGACAAAATTCTCTGACCTCTGGTTCACAGTCAGCCTGGAGCAGAACAGGTACAGGAATGAACCATCAAAGAGGAGCTGACACAGAAACCCCCATGAGAAGGTAAATTCAGATTTATTGCATGAATTAACAGAGGACATGAAGGAACAGCAACAGCATGTTGTGTTCTGAGGAGCAGCAGCTGTTCTGCTGGAGCACTTGGGATCTTCCCTCAGTTAAGCTCTACACTAAATTAGATGGATGTCAGGCTTACCCTGTTTGTTAATTATTATTTTGCTCGTCTTTTCAATCTGGCTACTAGGGGATTAAGTTGAAATTCCCAGAATTAACATTTTTAACTAGCCCCACTGAAGGCAGTGTGATAAAAGCTATAAAAACACAGCTTCTGAAAAACACCAGGTTGTCACATTTGTCTTTCAGTGCTCAGCCCTTCCCCACCACTACCTTTAGATATGTTTTTGCTTAAATTAATGCTACACAGTTCCTAATTCTTTGTATTAATGCAATCCTAAGCTCCTTTTTTATTCTTTGCTTGCAAACATACTAAAGATTGGACTGCAGAGCCTAATGCATGAAAAATGAAAAAAGAATTCAGTATTATTTTTTGCAGATTTTTTGTTCTATATTAGCTTGTACTAAAATATACTGATAGGAATACTGTTATAAAGTAAAATATCCAGAGTCAGGAAACAAACCTCCCTGTAAGAATAGGGCCAGATTTTATAAGCACAGACTTACCACAGGATGTCTGATTCATTTCTCCAAATCTGGGTAGGAATTCATAGTTAAATCATTAAGAACACTGATAAGAATCAATTTAGTACCTTTTATAGCCTCTTCAAAAGAACAATGTTGGGCTGGGCTGGAGATTTCCTTCTTCACATTAACATTCAGAGTCCCAGCTGCCGAGACAAAACACATTGAGAACTTCCTTACATTAAATCAGCAAACAAGCCAAAAAAACACAAAGCAAACCAAAACAATTCCTTACAGCTTAAAGAAATTCAGGTTCTTTGAAACCCACACAAACCTTTGCACTGTCTATTGTGATACAGATAAATAAATAAACTAAAATACATGAAGTGGGCAAATTGCTGCTTTCCTCAGGATAAAGCCTGGTGGGATTTCTTGGTTTATTTGGTGCATTGTATGGAATATGTTGATTTTTTTTTATCCTGCTCAGCTTCATTTTGATCCTTAAACTAGAAATGGATGCTGCTATATAAGAAGAGCTGTCACAAGACAGCTGGAATTCGAGGTATTTGGCACATAAATGAGAAAAGCAAAGCCTTTAGATTTTATTATGAACTGAGCAACATTCTCCAGCAAGAGGAGCTTGGAAAGATCCAGGTTACAACATTCCTGTTGCACAGACTCGAGGCTGTGGGGTGGCCACTGCTCCCCCAGGGCAGCCCACACACCTGGCTCTGGAGTGTAGGTGAAGGGCTGCACGTCGTGAGATCTCCCAGCGTTGGTCACCACGTAAATTCCCACAGAGACAGCTGAGGTGATTTGCTGGTCATGATATGGTGGCACCTTCACAATAAGGTGATTCTGCAAGGCAAAAGTAATTGAAAAGATCACATCTTATTACTACTGATCTTAATTCTACTTACATCCATCAACAGAGAGAAACAGACTGATAAACCAGCACAAAACCCAGGGCACTGGGGGCAGTGCACATGTGGGATACTGTGGGATACAGGATGGCACCTTTCTGACATCATTTGCAGCCAAAGAGTCATTAAAGACACTTATTTGTGTCAAAAAGATACGTACTCTGTAGAACATTTCAAAGTGGAACAGCAATTCAGCCAGTTATAAAGACTGTGTTGTACACACAATCTCCTTCCACGGAAAACTGCTGGGAAAACTGAATTGGGCCTTTTAATTCCACTGTAAGTAAGGGCAAAGACCTGCTCACCAAATCCACTGTGAGATGCAAGCTCTCAGTTAGAAACTGAACAATTATACTGGGGTAAATCCAAAACTATATTTTACCAGATTCAAAACAGATGAAGAAAATTAGTATTACTTCTAGAAAGGTACAGAAAGAGGGAAAAGTTTGATTCATTTTTTTTGGAAACAGAGTCAGTGTGTTTTTAAAATAAAAAATATAATTAAAATAATAATAGTAATATTAATAATAATAATAATAGCAGTAGTAGTGAAAATAGTAGTAATAATAACAGTAATACAGAAGTACCTGATGAAATAATTCCATGTCTATTTCAGCTTCTGCCTTCCAAGAATTCTCATCTAAATGAAAATGAAAAAGCCTAGGTTATTGCACATCCTACAGAGCAATTGATTTCAGCCTTGACTCTGCTCCTCAGCCTGCTCTCCACGACTGAGCTTTACCCAGCAGTGAAACCCCAAGCCCAGGCCCTGCTCAGCACCCCAGGCCAGCACTGCTTTCACACTCACCGGAAACATTCTCTTGGAAAATCACTTTTGTTCCCTTTAGGAAGTTCTTGCCAATCAGAAAAACTTCCTCTTCACCCTTCACTGAACAGCTGTGGAGACTTTTCTTTAGGATCTCTGGGACTCCTGCTGGCTGAGCTGCAAGGGAAAAAAACAGACTGGAATCAAGAAAGTATCAACATCCAAACCAAACCACTTTTACTTACAGGGCTATGAAGGAAAAAGTAAAACTCCTGAGCTTCTTTCTTTCCCATGTATTTCATGACAAACTCTTCAGAATATAACAATTTCTATTATTTCCTCACTAAATGTAATGAGCTCACAAAAATCACACTTAGCTCCATGATCCACTAATAATCTTTTTCCTTTTCTCCTGCACTTATTAGATCTTCAAAACAAAACTCCCAGTGTTGGAGCCAAAGCTCAAAAAGTGGCCAGAAGAGAAGGAAATATGGTTCTGTAATTCTCTGGTGTAGAGTGATCTCCAGAGGCATCAGCCTTTAGACACACCAGCAAATTCAGCCTCTGGGTCATAAAACTTTTTTTTTCTGTTGTTGAAGCTTATTTTGTTCTGCTCTGCAAAAGAGTAGAAGGAGCAACTCCCCTTTTACCTGGGGGGATTTGCACATTTTTTTACATGACACAGTTTTCTGGCAGGAACAAGAACTAACCCAGGGCTTGGAGCAACCTGGTGTCCCCTGGTGTCCCCTGGTCCATGGCAGGGGGTGCAATGGGATGAGCTTCAAGGTCCCTTCCAAATCCTTGCAAGACTCACATCTCTGTCGTTGGGAATTTTAGCAATTTGAAACAAATAAAGAAGCCAAGAGGATGTGGTTTTACAGACACACATCCCTGGATGCCCCTGGGCCAGAGGTCCAGATAATGATTCATATAATTCTTATCATGAACTGTCTTTGCTGCAAACCATTCCTGTTCTTCTTAAAACAACATGTGCTAAATGCAAATGAGCACTGCAGACAATTTAAACAGAGCTACATTTTAAAATAATGCGCTTTGACACATTTAATATAAAATAATTCCAGTTTCTAAGGAAGGCTCAAGCACCTTTTCCCCTCAGCACAGCTCCCCGGGGCACACACCCAGACTCGTGCTCCTGCAGGTGCCTGGCCCACTTTGAGTGTTTAATAACAATATTCTCTGGGCTTACTACACAGCAGAACATACATCCTGCACCACTCCAAATTATTTAATGACCTTTCAGAAAGGATTTTTCTACAACTCTGGCTGTGGGCTCCCAGGCAACCGTTACGCAACGACTGAATATGCTCAAGGCACATGAAAAGAGTAACTGGATTTAGGTTTGCTAACAAGTTAACAAAGCCTATTTAAAACACAGCCCTTAAATAAAGAGCCTGCAGCTCCTTAATGCCTTTTCTATGGTTTCAGGAACATTATTAGTTATAAAACACAACATAAACAGGCTCTGGCGGGTGTAAATGCAAACCTTGTTGTGAAGGTACATTACACATCTGTAGTAAGGTTCATGTAGCAAACCAACCCAGTGCAATGTGCTTGAGGAGATGATTTCTATTCAATAAACAACACATTTCATGCCATTCTGATCAGCCAGTACCCATGTGCCAGAACTATTTGCTTTGCCAAGGTCTACTGCAAGTCCCTGTAGCTTCAGTGTAAGTTAAGACAGAAGCACAGAGTCCTGGAAGGAGCCTCAGGAATTCCCCTCTCAACCTTCACACTATGATCAGCTTTACCCACATATTCCCCCAAGACACAAGGCTGACCAGAGTATTTTGTTTCTGTCTTCTAAGACTTCCAGCAGTGGAGACACTGTAAAATTCCTGGGCAATCTCTTAGCAACTTACACAATTGAGAATATTTTCTTAGCAAGTGACCAAACCCCAGCCTGCCAAAAACCAAACCAATTTACTCTTTGCATCAAATACAGCTTTTTTTAGCTCAACAGCCTATTTTAAAATCAGTCTCTAAATGTTTCATCTCACACTCTCAGCTTCTACTCACAATAGCAAGTTTTGGACTGTTTAAGAAAGCAGGTGATTTCCACTCCCTTTTCTTTTATGGTTGAAATAATTTTATCTTTAACCAGAAAGTTATATAAAAAAAAAAAAGATACAGGAATGGTTTTGGGAGATTTTATAGAAAATGTTTTTATCTTAAATCTGAAAATTAACATCAGATACTCCAATACTGTGAGATACCACCAAGGTCTACTGACTGGAATGGAGCCACAAACATGACTGTATTTCTAAAAAATAACCCCAAACAATCCTTTTTATACCATGGAAAGAGCACAAGACGAGTGCCCAGGAGCTTCTCTACTCTCTCCATGCATAGACACAAAGCTCTCCATCTCATTCATCAAGATAAGGGGTGGAACAAGATGAGCTGTAAGGTCCTTTCCAGCCCAAACCATTCCATGATTCCATGATTCCCTTTTCCCTGTTGGTCAGTGGAACCTCCCCAGCCAAGGCAGCCATCTGTGCTCGTGCTAAACAGAGCAGTTTAATAAAGAGCTATAAAAAGTTGTGTTCTTGCACTGAACCAGAACAGATTCAGCCTCTGGCCCACACAAGGACCACAGCTGAGAGAGCCAGGCTTGCTGACTTACTGCAAGTCCTGTCCAGCACTGAAAGCTGAGGCATGAATGTGACAATACAGAAGAGACTGAAAGTCACATCAGAGTCATTTTTCAAAGCAATCACAACAAAAATAGTGAAATTTTAGGAGGCAAAAATTCATTTAACTGAAGATCAGGAAACGTGTAACCATTTTTCAATACTGGACAACAATTTTAACTAATACCTCACCACAAATAAAAATCAATCCACTTGGGTTTAGCTACAGCAATTCTGAAATTATCACAGATTAACACAGGGTGTTTTTTTTCCTCCCAAGGCATTTTCACAGAATCACAGAATCATTTAGGTTGGAAAAGAGCTTCAAGACCACCAAGTCCAAGCTGTGCTTGATGCCCACACTGTCCCCAGCCCAGAGCTCTGAGTGCCACGTCCAGCCCTTCCCTGGGCACCGCCAGGGCTGGGCACTCCAGACCTCTCTGGGCAGCCCCTGCCAAGGCCTGAGCACCCATTCCATGAAGAGATCACACTAAAACCCAGCCAGTCCCCTCTCCTGTCAGGCCTTTGGGGTGACACTCACTGCACAGAATTGGGGAAGAGGGTGTCTGCAGGGTCAGGGTGGAGCCGTCCTTGCGCGTGATGTTGACACGAAAGACGAGCCGAGCGCGGGTGCTTTTCTTCTTGGAGCCAGCAATCCCTATCCTGGCTTCCACATCAGCATTCCTCAACTTCAGGATTCCCACACAATCAACCCTAACAAGACAAAACAGAGCAGAATTTCAGAGTTTAGTAAGTTCAGCATCTTTAACAATCTCTCGAGTAGTTTCATAAGCCAAAGTCAAAAGCCTTGAAGTAATTGCTGAAATGTAATTAGATTTCCTTTTATTTACATGAAATCTATGACCTTTTTCAAGTTTTCATTCAACCCTGCCTAATTTGAATGATGAATCATGGGAGAAAGGCATATGAAAGCGTGAATAAAACAGGAAGTGCAATATAATTCTGGTAAGCATTCAATTTAGAATCACAGCTCTTCATTCTTCCATCCCCAGGGCAAGATCTGTGTTTGTAGGATTATTGCTTCAAAATATTCTGCATTCACTTAAAGAAAGCAGGAGTAGAAGAAAACTTACTGTAGTCATATTACTTATGTTCAGTGGGACTTGGAAGTGACAGATAAGTCCTCCCATAAGTGTGGTCCTAGGGGAGATGTACAGGGCCAGGTGAGTGATGCAGTGCTGGCTTTCAGACAGGCTCCATGCAAAATGATTTAAAGCAAAAAACAGCCAAAAAAACCCAGGAAGAGTAGAAGCAAACACAGCCTGATGTGTTAAAAAGAAGAATATTGCAATTTACCCAGGATTTTGGGATCTGTGTCCCAAAAGCACCTGGTACCTCATCTGAGTCCCCTGAATTGCAAGCCAGAGCCGAGGAGCGGAGAGAGGAGAGCGCCGAGATGTTCAGCCTTGAACTACAACCCATCCAGTGGAGGAAGGAAATCAGTCCCCAAACCCAAGCCAATCAACAGAAACACTCCTGAGAAGAGCTACTCACGCCAGGGTCATGTTGTTGCTCGGGTCCAGCCCCACCTCGATGACCGTGGTGCCCTCGATGTCCACCTCCTTGCAGGGCGTGGTGTTCCTGCCCGTCACCCTGCAGGCCTGGTAGAACCCGTGCGGCTTCACGCGCCCGGAGTCGTTGCCCACGAACACCTGCAGCACCACGGGCTCGTTGTGGCCTTCCAGCTGCAACATGCCAGGTGGGCAATTAGCACAGGAACCACTGCTTTCATTATCACTGTTATTATTATTATTATTAATAATATCTTGTTTCTAAACCAGCCTGAATCCTGACTACCCTCAGACAGAATTATCCCAACTGTGACTCTCGCGTCTCTTACCACCTCCTATTGTCACCCCAAATGTGATTATTCCCCCATCTCTTCCCAGGATTCTCCTTTCCCCCCTCCCAGCATCTACATCCACCCATTAGCCAAGGAAGAGAACATTTCCTGGGGCTGATTCCAGAGGTGAAGAGGTTTTGCTGGTCAGTATGTGTACAAGCACTGGCATTCCAGGACCCCCTCTTCATGCCAGAAGAAATCCTCATGAAATCAAATTAGGTATTGAAATCCTTATGAAATCAGATTAGAATTGTCCAACATATGCAAAGACCCTTAAAAGAGTCAGAATAGGATGAGAGGGAAGCAGAGGGAAGAATGGGATGATTGAATGGTCCAACCATCCAACCGCGTAAGCCCAGCTTTCCTTCAGACACCAAAATAAAAATTAAAAACGGTAACCTGACATCTCCTACTTAAAAGGTAACAGTGTCAGGATTCACTGAAACACTTCATAAATAAGAGCAGGTCAGATATTTTAACATCCTCCTGCAACCCTGTGTGAAAGCCATAATTATCCCAGAACATGCCAGTGAAAAATACATTCATTTTTGTAACATCAACACCCTGGCATGAAATGGTTTGTGTCCTCTTAATGCTTTTTTTATTAGTGGAATCCCACTGGTGCCACAGACTAAAAATAGTCTGAGGTAAAAGAAGTCCTGAAGTAAAGCTGGACATTGCATTACAAAGGAAACTCTCCTTCTTTTTAGGAAATAGTCAACAGAAATACTCCAAGTGAAAAGAATGATTAGATTGTTGTCAAATTCCCAGGCCAGAGATGGAAATTCCTTGCCAGAGCATTCTAGGAGATAAAATGAGTATTCTAATGTTTCCACTGAGACACATTTGTTGCTCAAGGATTTCTGGGTGACAACGTTGTCTTTTGCCCCAGGCCTGGAAGCCCAGGCAACACCTGCAGAAAGAAGCTCCAGTTTTGTTAGTGAGGGGACCTAAGTGAGAGCAGAATTCTCTGGAGGATCTCTTGGGGGATTATTCCCTGACACACTTAAAAAATGTACTTCTGAAATTTGTAGCAAGTTTGAATAAAGGAAAAAAATAAATAAACCAGCAAATACTGGTAAGACCATTGTGTGCTCATGTCCAAGAGGGGCAAAATAGCAAATGTGGCTGTCACAGATGAGCAAAGCCCCAGGATCTCTGGAGGTGGCTCAGCACAGCTCACAACAAAGGGCTCAACAGCCAGCCCTTCGATTAAGGCTTGGTTATACAATTTTAACCTTGCATATTGATTGCAGACTCAAGTTCTAAATCATCAAGAACAGAATTTTCTTTAAAAGGCCACTGAAGCTGCTTCTCAGTGTTGGGGCCACGCACCTGAGCCAGATCTCTGCTGAGCACCAACATCTCCACACTATTCTTCTCCCCCTCTAAACCCCACCAACGAAACAAAATACCCCCTTGTCTGTAACATATTTTTTTTCCCACTAGCTCAGATTTCCTGAAGATTCACTGACTCATTTGTCTGTCCAGCCCTGGCAGAGTTTTATCTGCAGGGTATGAACTCCTCTGCCTACTGGTAAAGCAAACTGGAACTTCCAGGAATTCAGTAACATGAGACTCTTCCAAAGAGAATTTTCACTGATGGGTTCTAAAGGGTAACTGGGAAAGGAATTAAAAGGAAATTCAGATGAACAAAGGCCCATTAAGAAAATCCACATAAATGAGCACTAAATCCCCATAGCAACAGGCCGATATGAATGGATTCTTTTCTTATGAAACTTTACTGGAGTTCTGCATTACTCAGGAGGGCTGAGTGAAGGGCTGCTGGTGTTCCTGACACTGCTGAACAGGACCTGCAAGATAAGTCTACTTCTGTGTTCTGTCAGTAGCAGTCAGCACAAATTTTAAGGGCTGTACCACAAACAGCTCTTTGTGGACCTGGTAAGTTAGTTTGGGCTGAGAACTGCTTTGCTGCTTTTTCAAAGTGACATAAGAAAAAATAAGAAATGAAATGTCTTTCACCCTCCTTATCTGTATGATAACAAACCCAGCTGAGTACTCCCTCAACCTGCTGGCCACACTCCTCCCAGTATGCCCAGTACACCCAGTATGCCATTTGCCATGGTGCCAGTGCAGTGCTGGCCTGGACTCAGTTCTCTGGTGGCTCTCAATCACTTGTGGGAGGATATTTGACATCAGTTCTGTTTGTCACTCTAAGTCAAGCCCAGCCTGGCTCCTGGTGAGCCTCTACCATTTCCATCAGGGAACCTTCTCAAGGCCTCAAGCTCTCCAATTGGTTTTCCCAGGCTACACAGGGAAGAAACAAGACCTGCAAATTCCCACTCTGTGCATTAGTGTGCAGTCCCTGGAGGACAGCCTCAGTCTCCTTCCTGAGCAGCAATGTCAAAGATCTCCTTGTAACCTTCTTCTTTGTGATTCTCCTCAGAGCAAGAGCACCTGAATTTCAAGGCACCAAAGTCCAGAGAGCAAAGAGGTAGCAACTGTCAAGTGTGCACATAAAAGCTGCCTCTTTCCTTGCCCCCATTCTCCAGTTCCAATCCACATCTACCTCTACCTCCTCCACCTGTGCCATGCTAAACACTCTGAGCAGTACAACCTGTAAAACACACCTCAGTGAGATCTTCATGACTCACTTGAAAGACACTGCACATGCCAACTCAGATACTGCTGAATTAAAAAGAACAAAAACCACCAAGCAATCAAAAAAAAAAAAACAAACCAAACCAGGAAAACTCAACAAAACATCCCACTTACAAATAATTTTTTTAAAATGAAACCTGGTTTTACATCCTTAGTATGACAGAACAATGATGACCCAACTGTCACCAGCCATCAAAGAGCTACAGCATTTCACTGTCCCACTTTTGTAGGCATGGAATGTCTCTGCATTCACACAGTCCATGGAACTGCAGCCTAACAGGACGTGCATCCCAGACTATACCCCTGCCCTGACACACAGCTTCCCTCCTCCTGTAACTCTGTGATGCCAGTAAGACCTGCACGAAGAGACCCAGGGCAGCCCCTCCAGCCCAGAGACTGCAAATTCTGCTCCCTTCCCACTGCAGAGACGGGAGGCCCACTGACCTGAGGCAGTTGGCGTGCCCTGGGGCAGCCCTGGAAGGCAGTGCCCCTGTGCCCAGCCTACCTTCACCGTGGGGAAGCCCTGCTGCCCCTGAGCCCAGCCTACCTTCACCGTGGGGAAGCCCTGCTGCCCCTGAGCCCAGCCTACCTTCACCGTGGGGAAGCCCTGGAAGGCAGTGCCCCTGAGCCCAGCCTACCTTCACCGTGGGGAAGCCCTGCTGTGTCCGGTCCTTGACGGAGCCCCGGCTGCCCTCAGTCAGGTACCGAGCCCGGTGCTGGGTCTCTGGCTGCACCATGATCTTCAGCTCCTTCCCCTCACTCTTGGTCGGGTACTGACCACACAACATGGGGGTCTTCTTCCCTCCAGCTCCCTTCTGGTTCTCTGATGCTCTGGGAAGTCAAAGCACACCATCAAGAAGATGTTAGAAGCAGCTCCCCAGTGAAAACACTCCAAATCACAGAAAAGCTAAAAGAGCAAAGAGTGTGTATTAATGGATGGAAGATTTGCAGTTGAGAGCAAACTTTGGAATTCTCTTTCTGCCAGAGGAGACCTGCAGGATGAAGAGGAATGGTGCTTCCCTGCCTCCTCCATCCAGAGCATATGGGAACTGCTTTTCAGAGAGCAAACATAATGGAAGGGAAAAGCAATTAGCATTAAACGATGTTAACGAACAGAAGGCAATTCATAACCTGCTTTTTCAGAGTCTGTGACACAGCCTGAACAAGCTGTTTTGCTGCTGTGACAAACACACACGTACACACACACTGGATGGATTTAAGGTTAAATGACACTTCTTTAAACAGGAAAATAGCCTCATGCCTGTCTCCACCTCAACTTGTACATCCATGCAACCTCCAGCTCCGATTTCTGTCTAAACAGATTGACCAATTGATGTTAAAATCCAATTATTGTAAAAGTTATTGTAAAAGCTCTGGCATAATTGCACCAATGTTAAATCAGTGGATGCACTTTGTTTCCTGGTGCATTCCATAAGATGTAGTGGCTTGTTCTCAGTTCCATAATTAAAACCAGGATGAGGGAGCCCTCCCAAGTCTAGCAGCACATGAGCCATTCTGGGTTCCCTTTGGAGCACAGTGGGAAATGACCCTTGATCCTACACAGGCCAGGATTTGGTAACGAACCTGAAGTCCAAAACCTCCTTTCCCACTAGGAAATGTCAATGTGCCACAGTACATGGTGCAGGCAGGAAAAGGGCTCCATGATTCATGCAAATATCATATTCTTTCTTCCTGGCAAAACATGGTTTCTAACAGCTAATGCCTGGGAAGAAAGCAGTTTCAAATAACAGGTGTGAATTGTTTAAAAATCAAATCCTGTTTCAATGTGCAAGTTATGGAAGTAATTTATCCAGGATTTTTTCCTTCTCAATAAGGGTGAAAACTGCTTTTTTTTCAACACTGCTCTCTGGGAGCTTTGCCACTGCATGAGGCTCTCACTGACTGGCAGCTGGGGTGACCCAGCTCTTCCCAACTCCCAGATGATTTACACTGACAAACACAAAGCACACCTTTCCTAAAGCTCCTGCTGAGCACAGAGCAGCCCTGGACACAGCCCTGCTCCTGATTCCAGCCCTGCAGGGCCTGCCCTGTGCTACTCCCTTTCCTGCCCCAGGAAAGGTCAGGCACTTTGCCCTCCATCCCATCTCACAGCTCTCAAAGCCAGGGAATTCTAGCACAGTGTGGGTTGGGAGAGACCTTTAGAGATCATCTCATCCCATCCCTGCCATGGGCAGGGACACCTTCCACTGTCCCAGGCTGCTCCAAGCCCTGTCCAACCTGGCCTTGGGCACTGCCAGGGATGGGACAGCCCCAGCTTCTCTGGGCACCCTGTGCCAGGGCCTCACCACCCTCCTTGTAAAAACCTTTCTCCTTTGATCTACACTAAATCAAACCTCTTTTAGTTTAAAACCATCACTCTCTGTCTAATGCAACAGCTCCTATTTGGCACACTCTTATTTCCATTAAGCCTTCCAAAACCTTTCACTACACATAAAAAAAAATGGTTAAAACAGACAGAATTGGTGCTTTGGATATTTCCATTCCCATTTTCTGTCCATTAAGGTTAAGCACTTCACTGTGGACAGCCCAGCCATGGCCCTGGCTGCCTTCCACACTCATCCTCAACTAGGACCCAGCAGAGGCAGGAACTAGATAAAAACTAGCATAAAACCCTGCAAAATACTAACAATACCATCTTACAATAGAACTATCTTCCTGCCAAGCAATCCTGATTACTCTGCTCAGTGTAGTCACACTGGCTGCTTAAAAACAAAAAAAACCAGCTCTGCAGAACAGCACAACATCCCTTCTTTTGGGAAAAGGGACAGAACTGTCCTTCAGTGCAGCACATGGAAAACCTGTGACACACCAAACAGACTGTCATTAACACCATTATTCTCTTTGCTTCTGCACAAGTTCAGGGAAAACTCTAATGCAATTCAAGCTCTTCAGACAATCACTTTTCATCTTCCTGTCAGGGCATTTCTCCCATGGACTAGTAATCTCAAGGAACTTTCAGTCAGTATCTTTTCTCCTTCTTGCTCAGGATTTTAAAATGAACCTCTCAGCTTCCCACAGGGAAGACAAGAAGGGATTGCTGGGTAACCTCAGCTCTGGTGTTTGACCCTTCCAAACACCACCCTGGGACCCACAGGGCCCTGGCTGGACACTGGCACTGGTCAGTGCTCCATGGAAAGACCCCACAGGGACTGCTCAGTCTGACCTTGGCACACCTGCAAGTTCCAGCTCCATAAATTAACAGGGGAGACTGGGATACAGCTGAACTTTGAAGGGAAACAGTGAGGAGCTGGCCATCAAAATGAAATTCACCTTTACCACTGCCAGTGCCACGTTTCAGCAGCCTGACATCAACACTCATCTCTCCAGGAGAACTGCACCCTTCAATCCCAATTACCTTAATTGTCAGCAGAGTAGCATTTTATCATTATCATACTTATGCAGAGATGCTCCTCCCAAATATTTTAGTCTTTCCTCTAGAAACTTAATCATTACTTTCAATTAGCTGAACCTGGAGGCAATTTAAAGCCTTCACCAGAACTTCTCAGTGGTCCTTCCCCTCAAAATATGAAGATGAAACACTTAAAACATCCTTCCAATTAATGAATTACTTTTAATTCTGTTTATTCATACTGCAAATATTCATGCCTGTACATTTCATACACACACATTTATTCATCTGATTGTCACCAGACAAAATCTCCTCTAATCTAGCACTTCTTTTTTTTACAAGGAATAAATGGAGGTGGCAAATCCTATGATTTAGCCAGGTCTCCTGAGTACAGTCTGGCCTGGTCCTGCTCTGCCATCAGGGCTGTTCACAGGGCAGACCTGAAAGTGAAAGTGAGAGCACGGAAACCTGAGCCTCTGCCCTGAATCACCACCAATTCATCCACTTCTCAAAAGGCTTTCACAAATTCCAAGTTTCCACAGGAACATATTCTGTCTCTTCCTGGCCTTTAACAACAACTGTCTCTTCAGGGGCAAATGCCATTTCCATTCACCACGGAGCACGGCAGCTTTCCTTGCTCTTTTCTTTAAGCCAAAAGTAAATGAACTCCCTTGGCTGAGCTCCACCAGGCTGGGAAGTTTAAAAAACTCCAGTCACTACGGTGACCCAGATTTGTAAGGCCAAATCTCCATATTCCAATGGCAAAATTAAGTCTTCTAAGATCTTGGCCATTTCTTATCCCAGAGCAGTTATTTCCAAGGATGGTTCTGTTTCCTGGGAATTTCCCTGCAGTTCAGTCTGGCCTGTGACACATAAGGAAAAACATTCCACTTTCTTCCCCTCTGCACTCACAGAACCCATGGATTTCCCTGGTCAGCCCAGTGTTTTTGGGGAAGTTTTGCTCTGTTTTTAGACTGAGATCTCACATATTCTTTCAGAGTTTACCAAACCTCTCTGAGATCACACTCACAGTGGCACAGTTCTTGCCTTTCCATAAAGCTTTTCCCTGTGTAAGGGAGAGCCTGGTCCCTTGGAGCTGGGGGAGGCACTTTCCACATTCCAAGCTACCAGGTACTAATATTTTACTTTATTACCATTGATTCTGGCTGGTGAAAACCCCGAGACCAGAGGCCACCATGACCAGGAAGCAGCAGCACACTCAGGACATGCTCTCAGAACTGCTTTTCACTTGTGAAATTTTAAGTATGGAACTGCACTGACCCTGGGAATACAGACTCCAGGCTCTTTCCCTTTGGGATATGAGAAGTTCATCATCTTTGGCATCAGTCAAATTTTAACATTCACCGTTGCTGTGATGAACGTCAGAACGTACTGCAAGCACAGACATAAAAGTGAAACCAAAATGCACTCCTGCCCCCAAAAAAGCCCAAAATAAAAGAGCCAAATCTATCCATTTGACCATTTTAAAAGTACTAAAAGAAGCAACAAGTTAAAAAATAAAATTTAAAAAAAAATAAATGTATCAACACACTCTTGCAAACTGATGGAAGTGTCCTCTTTAAGCAGCTACTGGAATGCATTTAGTGAACAGTGTGAGGTGGGAGATGAGGGGCCACCACCCAGGCGTGCCCACGCAGACACACGCACACGACCCAGAAGCACAGAGAGAAACAGCATTAGAGATTTATTTCTGAAAAAATCAAATACAGAAGTGAATTCACAGGATAAAACCAAAACGTGGTTCACCATGTTGTCTTAACATTTCATAAAAAAAGTAAAGCAAGTGATAATTTAAATGAGGAGAAATCTTAATGAGACATTAAGCATTAACTTCTACTCCCATCCCTTTCTCTATTTGACAAATAGAGCAGCAGGTGAAGTGTACAGACTGAAATCCTCACATAAAATCCTGCAAAAACACATTCAGGGTGCACCCACTCCACTCTGCCTTTCTTTTTAAATACATTTTCATTGCCATTTTATAAATGGAATTGCGTGGCCTTTTGGTAATTTCACTTAAAGAACAGATGAGCTCATCAGCGCTGCATTTAATTGCTGCAGGAAAGTTTAGCTTTATCTTCTAAATAAAGATTAACAAGTCTAATGAGAACTTATCACAGAATCATGGAGTGGTTTGTGCTGAAAGGGACCTTCAAGAGATCCAGTTCCACCTTCTGCCGTGGGCAGGGACACCTTCCACCATCCCAAGTTGCTCCAAGCTCCATCCAAGAGCTTGGACACTTCCAGGGATGGGGCAGCCACAGCTTCTGGTGGCAAGAATAACTCATCCTGGGCTAGGACATGACAGGGACAGCAGAGAAGGAAGGGGTTTATATGTGAGAACCTGAGCAGAACATCTGCTGGGGCACGGGGGCACTTTTATTAGTTTGCGTTTACATACGGAGATAGAACGTTTTTTCTGGTTTTTTTTTTTAAAAAAAAGAAAAAAAAAAAAAAAGCAGATACCAACCCATTTCCTGCTTTTGAGTTGCTTTTGCTGTCCGTGCTGAGCTGAGAAAGGACATAGTGAGGCGCTTTGGCACTGTCGGCATCAAAGATATCCATGTTGGACTCTTCGCAATCTCGGCGTTTGATCCCTGGCCTCTGCTTTGGGTTGCGTTTGCGCGATTTACGTGGCACCTCAGTGTTATCATTGTAGGAACTGGTACTCATGTTACTGAAGTTGGAGGGTGAATCCTCCATCCACATACTGCAGCTCTGCTCTGACTCCAATCCACAGCCCTCATCCTGGCAGGACATCCGGCTGTTGTCCAGCAAGTCCTCGGGTGGTGGCGAGATGTAGAGGACAGTGTGGCGCTTCGGCGTGGCCGGGTGCTGCTGGGCTGTGTTACTGGTTATCTGCTGCTCACTTACCCCTCGGGTACTTACCCCCACGGCCGCGGAGCAGCTCTCCACTTGCATAGCCTTGCTGTCGGTGACTGAGGTAGAGTAAATGGTAGGGCTGGAAGAGGTGGTAAAGGAGCTGCAAGCACCGCCCATGGAGGAAGAGGAGGGAGCTGAAGAAGCATCTGCGGTGTACAATTCACAAGTAAATACAGGACCCGTGGCGGGGCGTGCGCTGGCTATAGCAGTCCCAGTGAGATCAAGGTGATTTAGGAACCGATTGCTTTCCCCCGAGAAATGTTTGGAATTTGGTTCAGTTTTTTGGAATGGAAGTGCTTAAAGCGATACGGCCTGGCCAATGCTTTGGAAATGTCCAAACAAGTCTTAGCACGATCCACTGTAGTCAAATTTTTTTTTTTACGACTTAAATGTTAATTCATACAAATGGCTGCAAGTAAACAGAGCTTTCATTGCCTCAGCTGGACTAATTATTGGTGTAGAAGCCATTTCTTTTAAAATAGCCCCAAAGCAAAATGCTTATAATCCACATTCAATGCCAATTAAACCATTTATGGTTGCAAATTTTTAAATTTTTTTCTTTTTTTTTTTGAAAAAGACGGGACTGTGCTTAGCCACAAAATATTAAAATAAGTTTCTAACCTATGAAGCAGAGAACTACAGGTCATTTTTAATGCAGACACTCCCTGCTTCAGAGGCAAATCCTGGAATAAAAATATGAGAAAATAAATGAGAAAAAGAGCTGCTGATTATTCCATCATAAATGAGAAATAAAATATAAAATCAACTGAGTTGGTAGGCAAAATGGAACTGGTATCAGTCACTATGAGCGAGCTGTTGATTTTGAAGGTTCAAAACAGGGATGAAATATCTGCGTTGGAGACACACTGATCCAGGGACTGGGAATTTCTGTAATTTGATTTCTTCAGTCACTGGGACCAATTTCTCTCAGACTTCATTGGCCCCTTCCACAGAGATGGCTTGGGACAGACCTCTGAAAAATTCACATTAAACAGGAGATTTCCAACACCGACTGCAACTTCTGCAGAGGTCCCAGAGCTTAATTTGGTTTAGAAAGATGAAAATTATTAAAGCAAAGCCCTGAAGATTTCTGGAGAACACTATAAGTGTTGCCATTGAAGAATTTTAATGGACAAATCAGTGGAATACTGATAAGTAAGTTAAATATCCCAGGGGAAGCAGGCCAGGCAAACACATGTATTTATTTCAACCTGTAGCTCACTGAGGAATAACTGAATTTTATAGTCAGATTTCAGCTTCCTGTGGGGAGACCCTGTTTTCTGTGTTTCTGCACTGCCACCCACATCTGATAGACCAGAAGCACTGCAATAACCTAACTCTGGAAACAAATTGTACATTAAATATATCCATGATAACACAGTATGTTTGTTCAGCTAGTTACTGCTGTCATACAGGTAATCCCTATTACTAAGAAGAACATGATGTTTTCCTTTTTGCTGCTTGGGATTTTTTTAAAATCCAAAATATTGTAATAGTCTCTCAAGTCTAAAAGGTTTAGAGACTGGTTGGACTATTTTATACAGTTTTAGTAATTTAAAAGTAACAGAATAAAGTATGTTCAGCCATGATATATACATTTAATTAACAGCAAAGCTCAGCCAACTTTCCTGTATTGGGAATTACTGGGAGTATCAATGACTGATGATAAAGAATTGTTAAACCATTACTGTTTCCTACAGCTTTTCTGTGCTAAATGAATGCAAAAGCAAACTTACACTACCTTCAGACTGTCAAATTTAGAGGTCATTGAGTTTATCAATAAATTATTCTGCCTTCCCCGAGCCTCCCGGTGAACCAGGAGCAGCTGAATGATACCAGTTCCATTTTCCAGCTTGTTCTTTGGCAAATACAGTGGCTGAAATTGGAGAATTCAGTCACTTTGCATTCCAATTTAAAGGCAAATTTCTCCTTTCTATATCATGCATTAATGCAATGCTTCTTTCAAAAACATTTATAGGATTGGCAAGAACTATTAAATCTAGATATTCATTTCAGTGACAATATTTAGGAGCTGATTTGCAGCCACTTTGAGTTGAGACAGCCCGTTGCTATTTGGGATGTTTGTTTTGGTGAAGAGGATTGGTTTCCATCCATCATTTATACCTCCAAGAGAAGCAGGAGCGTGCCCAGGGACCCCTGGAGCACCCGGCCGAGCTGCAGGACTGGGGGGGCTGAATCCCAGGATTTGCCCAGGAAAGGTCAGAGAATGGAATTCAGGGAAGAGCCCGAGGCACGTCGGGGTCTGTGGGACAAGGACTCAGACCATGAAATCATTACACACACACGGAGCAGGCAGCAGGGCTTCCACTGCAGGACTCCTCCTCCAACACATTAATATCAGATTGCTCTTTTCACATCAATCCTGGGAGTGTAAGGAAACCTTGGACACTCCAGGCTCAGCTCTGCGTGGGCCATGGACACCAAGCACTGGGCTCAGCTGGGGCTTCAGTGCATCTCCTGGCCAGGAATGCAAAACCTGCACTTTTCCCTCACTTTCCTAGGGAAAAAAATAAATATATCACTGAACCAAATGTTTTTCGGCACAAAGCTAAAAGAGCTGGTGATGGTAGTGCTGTTTTAGGGTGCAGCATTGTGAAATATTATCATTATTGCAGTATCATCATTAGTGCTCTCCAAAACAATTTATTCTCCTTTCTTTTTCTAGAAGTTAAAAAGAACTTATATGTATAAATACATGTATGTGGGCTTTTATACTTTTAAATAGTAAATAAACATTGTCCATTATGAATTGGGCACACTATCCTCCATTCACCAGAGATGCCCCTGTGTAATGGTAAGATTAGATTTTGGAAATAAATCCAAATTTAACAGTAATGGCAAGAAAACCTCTCTTTAGCCTTATAAAATAAATTAATGCCATTACCACCCATAAATAAGAAAGTATTATAAATATTACAGAAAATGGAATAAACTGGCTGTATTGGAACAGTCAAATATACAGATTAAAAAACTTCTGGGGGGATAAATTAGAAAAATGAGTAATTGCTACAGTAACATTTTAAGTTATGAAAATACTAACAACCAGTGAAATCTATGTTTTCTCAGAGTCTGCAGGCCTTGAGCCAACTCATCTTCCTTTGAACTAATAAATAAACTGGGTCAATCAAATAAGAATTTACCATGTTACTGCAATGAATAAACAGTGCTTTACATGGCTCCCATTTGGGTTCACCATTTTATTCCAAAGCCAGTGACATTTGCATCTGACACCCAAAAGAGATTTCTTGGATAAACGTGCTGCATTGTGGAAAACAGGTAATTTAGAAATTTTAATTTGTGTTGCTTTACAAGGTGAGAGCATACACACACCTTTCCCAGCTTTGAGCATTCCTTTTATTTTACTTTCTTTAGACACAGATTAATGGGAATTGGTACAGGTGGCTCATGATTTGCAGTTTAACAGTGAGTGCAACCACAAATACATATATGTATTTTGAAGTGAGTAGGTACATTTGGAAATAGAAGACTGAATAGGTTTCATTTAACACAGTCTCAAAATCAAACTTGCTTTCAGAGCAATGACACTGAACAGAAGCCAAGTGCTTGTCATGGCAAGTGTGCAGCCTCAGGAATAGAAATGAAATGTGCATCAGCATCACAAGGTGGGGTTTTTTTCTCCTTTTTTAATAAAAAAAACAAGAGAAAATATTCCACATTAGAGCAACTGTGATCACTGTTGAAACTAAACCTCCTGAATCTCTTCACTGCCATCACTGTAACATGAATAGGATCTGAAAGAAGTAATTCAGATTTTGCTGCCTGTGTTACAAGTTTTTCTCCCCTAAAAGAGGCAGAATTGTCTCAATCAGTCCAGCACAAGGACTAAAAGTAAGGGAGCACACAGAAAAGAGTGTCCCTGTGAGCAAACCAGGGCAGGCTTTTTCTTTTCAGTACCAAAAAATAAAGAAAATTTATTACCTCCTGCATTAGCAACCAAGGCAATGACATATTTTCTATATCCTATTGTCCACTGAAGTCAAACAAGGCATTCAGCCTCTAAAAAAAAAAGGCTGGAAAGGCAGGAAAGAGGGAAAAAAACACTACTTGGCATTGAGGGAATCTTTTTAGGTAACACCTCTGTGGAGCCAATCCTGAAATCCTTGTTCCCTCTTTTCAAATACCCTTAAATACAACAAGGATTACCAAGTCCTCAAACAGAAACAGTGTCCTGATGACTTTGCTTTGTAATTGCAAAAGCAAGTCATTTCCCAGACTGGAAAGCTTAAGATTGTAAAGACAAATAAATAAACTGAAGATATTTTTGGTTTCACAAGTTTTCCAGCCACCTGTCCATGGACAGCCAGGACAAGCAAAAAGCCATTAAAGAACTAATTTTTTTCTCAGAACTTCCCCTGCATCCCATGGTATCCTCTATGTTCTGTGCAGAAAACAAGGGTCAAAAATGAAAACTCACCCATAGGGTGAGGATTAAGTGGTGCATAAGCTTAATATGTGAAGTATAACTTTTATTAAATGTGTTAATTTATCTAACATGTCATGTCCTTGATAAGATTTTTTTTTTATGGTAACTGGTTTATTTGAACCCCCGGACACAGAAGAACAATTTCAGGACAGACTCAGAAGGAAACTGTGCAAAATTTCCACCATCAACCTTTGTGTTGTCAAAGGTTTTAAAGGTAAAACCCAGAACTTACAAAGTGGCTGCAAACCTGCTTTCAACACCTCACATGCCAAACTTGGGGTTCTACTTTTCTTCTTCTTGTATTACTGATGTCATGTCAAAAACTTTTCCAAAAAGTTTAGTTTCAAATCAGTATCAATCCACTATTCAGAAATAAACCAAAAATAAAAAATAAAAAAAAAATTAAAAATAAAAAAAAAGAAAGAAAGAAAAGAGACTTATGAAGAAGTCTGAAAACAAGACCGACCTATACCCTGGGTGAGATTGGATGGGTTAAGTGTCTCTGGCACTATTTGTCTTCACTATTGACAGACACTGTCACACAACCCACCACTCGATGCCTGTCTCTGAATGGCGAAGCTAGAATGCAAGTTAAGTGTATTAATAGAGAAAAAAACTAGCATCCCAGCAAATATCATAAAGCAATCCAATTCACCAGTTATTAAACACACTCAGATTCAAGATAGGTAGGTTAATTTAATTTACATTAAGCCCAACAGTGTAAATTCCCCTTTACATTCCCATGCTGACCCAAGCAGTGTATTATTATACTTTGGGTAAATACATCAATCAATGGTTTTGTTATGACTCCCATTATTCAATTAACACTCAAGTTTAGGTATCTGAGGAGGACTTTTGTTAGTGGCTCACACACACCAATTCCATGGATCTCAGATCCTTCCCACTCAGTGTAAAAGGCTGATTCCAAGCAAGCAGAACTCTGGGACCCTCAGCTGCTCTCTCCAAGCTCTGCTGCCACCCCTCAGCCCCTCCCCAGCTCCCTGGATGAGATCTTAGGATCGATGGATCTGCCAAAGGACACCTCAGTTTAATTTAAGAGACAGATTATTGTATCTTTTAGATACAGGGTTGGGTTTTTCCTAAGAAATCAAGAGCTGCTCTTGGCCTTCACGATGCTGCAACAGAAGGAGGTGTCCAAGCAGTGGCACAACAGGACTGTTCTTGCCCCTCACTGCCCTGGTTTTCCATTATTCCTCATGGAATAGGAAATTCCGATGTCACAAAGTAGTTCTCTAGTCCTTCTGATGTAATGACAGCAGCCACTTAATGCAAGAAATTGCCATAAGAAAAGAACCTCACAGAATGATGGAACAGTTTCTGTTTGATTGAGCAGTCCTAGAAAAACTGGTTTACTGACTGTATGAAATTCATGAAGACTGAACATAAATTTAATTTAGAAAAAAGATATGAACTAGATGTGAAATTCATGAAGACTGAAAACAAACAATTTGGAAAAAAGATGTGAACTAGACATGAACACTGATATAAATACGGAATTCTAAGGAAGCTCATGGAGCAGGAACACCCTCAACACAGAGACAAATCTGTACAACTGGGACATTCCAACTCCATAAAAATAAAACACAGGTAAAATGTTTCAATAAAATGGAAACAGTAAGAAAAACCTTTCTCTCTGGCATTTCCCAGCAATGATGTCTCAGCAGAAGACCCTTTGGAATGATGAAGGAACCTCTCCAAGCTAAGCTGACCCTCATCACAGCCTGGCCTCTCCAGACTGGACTCCACCACGGCTCTTTGGGGACATGAACCTCCAGGAGAAACACCTAAAGCCACCTACAGCAGCAGCAGGGTGAGTTTTGAACAGGAACCTCCAGGAGAAACACCTAAAGCCACCTACAGCAGCAGCAGGGTGAGTTTTGAACAAGCATTAGGGTCTGCTTGAAGGTCATTGTGTAAGAAAGAAGTGTTTGACTCGCACCTGCAGACAGAAATCCCCGGAAGAATTCCTCCTGGAAATGACAGGAAGGCATTTCCAACTGGGAGGGCGGTGGGAAGAGGAAGGGAAAAGCCTACAAAGAAATGGAAGTTTTTACAGGCATTGGAGACCAACTACAAAGAAGAACCTTTTTTTCTGCTCATTTGTTTACAACGCGCAATCCTAAGCCCAGGATGAGAGAACTGGGGACAGCACTGAGATCCCCTTTGAAATCTCTGGTAATTATTTCTGTATCAACAGGAAAAACTGACTAATGACACCAGGAAGGATGATAAATGAACAAAATATTTTCAGTAAAAATAAAAATGAAGAAGTCTGAGAAGCCACTCAGGGAAAACTAAACCAAAACAAACCCATCTCCATTTTGAGGCTTTATTAGAATCTTCCCTTGGAGAAGGATGAAAAAGCCTTATTTTGGCAGCAGAAAACACGACCCCTGAGCATCCAGTCTCTACCCCACAGGCAATGCAGTTATCTTTATCCATGTCTCTAAAGTAGCAATTCAAAAGCAAAGCCTTATTTTCATAATTAAAATTACCAAAGATGCTTACAGCAACATTTCAATTACAATTCCAATCAAAAAAAGTCAATTACATCTGTTTGGACAAGTAGATTGTTCCTTTAATTAAAAATAAGCATAAAAAGAAGCACAAAATCGATCACAAAAAGATGAAGTTTCATCATTTACCTACTATTTTCCAAGGATGTAAACACAGCCTTTTGGGAGCCAGAAGACTTCACTACATCCCAGATTTACTGTATCCCAATATGGAGAATGCAAAAGAAGAGATCAGTAAATACATTTCAGTAGCACAAAATCTGCTCCCCTTTTGCTGCAGCAAGAACATCACTCTGGAGAATTCCACAGGAGACTAAGAATTAGAAACTGGACAGCAATACAAAAAATATGGAAATATAGATATCTGTATTTGCCTCTGAGGGAAATGGAAAGCAGCTTGAGAGACCATCAACAAGATGAAACATCCCATTCCAAGTTTTGCTGCAGGAAGAACAAGGGGTGGTGAGAAGGGAAGTGAGTTTCTGTAACAGTTCACTGGGGTTCAGAAGGTTTGAGCATTCCTGGCACGGGAGATAAAAGATGAAAAAGCAACACTCATTTAAAGAATATGGTCACAAATAGTCCTGATCATCCCCAAGAGATGTGAACCATGTCTTTACCTACAAGCTGGAAAGACACCTTTGAGAAAGGACTTAAATTGGGAAAGTGAATTTTAAGCATTTTAAGGTTCAAGGTGCCTTGATCAACACCAAAAAATTGTTCAGCCTTTCAGAACCAACTGAGAAGAGACTCGAGCTCTGCTCCTCACAAGTGGAGCTCTCAAACACTGCAGGAGCACTGGGAAAGCTGCAGGCACATTTATTTCATGTAAAATCTCCAGGCAGAGCACACAATGACATTTCTCAGCATGACACCCTCATGCATTTCCAGAGTCTGGAGATGATTCATATTTAATGTGTTTATGGTGCTGCACCAGGCTAAATCCTCCTTTTCCTGTCCTCTGAACAAAGACACTGGAATTCAAGTAGCAAGCACAGAGAATGGTTTCCAGGGGTAAAACCTGATCCTTCCCTCCCTTCTGCTTTCCAGAAGAACTACAGAATTGGAAGCTTGAGGTAGCAGCTCAAAATCCCAGAGTTCTATGAAATCATACTTGTCTGTTTGATATTCACAGAGTGGGTAACAACTCTTTTGTCCGGATTAATGAATAGGAGATACACATTTATTAACAAATTAATGAAAATCTAATCAGCAACATTCCATTTTCATACTCTTACAACTGTTCTGTAAATCACAAAACAAATTTCCAAATGGAAGAAGAACTAGAAGTCTGTCCCTGTGAGGTCATCACTGCTAAATCCAGCCTATCCTGCTCCTCCAAAAAAACCAGGAGTTAACTGCAGCAGTATTTCCAGCCTGCACTATGATTTATATGGGACAAAACCCCACAGCAAGGTGACAAAAAAGCCTCGAGTAAGCTGAATTTCAGCTAGATGTTACCTTACTCTGCGTTTTAGGAAGCAGAGAACAAGCTGTGTGAACTACTAGAGGAGCAGTAAAAAGCTCTGAACATTTTGGATCAATCCCTGTCACGGAATCCTCTCATTATCCAGAGTAATCAGATCTGCAGGGGAATTCTACATGGTGTGGCTAGCTGTGCAAATTAGCCCTTCCTTTTAAAAACAAGAGTAAATGAGATTACCTACAGCCCTATGCAGACTGAGCTACCATTTCCCTCTCACTCTAAAAAAGGAGGTTTTAAGGCAAGCAAGAGCAGACAAAAAAATAGAAAGATTTACACAAAACAAGGGAAAAAATTCAGATACAGAACAAGAGGCTGCCAGTCCTTCCTCCTTACCCTGCTCCTATACAGTGTCAGCTCCCCAAAAATCTGCTATTAAACATTTGATGTATGCAAATGATAGCCAATCTTAATCTTTTGAAATGCAAGTGTAAAATGTATGTTTGTTTCCATGTATAAGCACCTGGTTTGCACAAAGCCCAGGATAATTTTTCTGTGAAGAAACCCCAGCCAGACTTCTCATTACTACTTGAGGCAGGGTAACACAGACTCAAAGTGTGGTGGCAACTTCTCAAAGACACTGCAGAAATCCCAAAACAATTAAAGAAAATGGTAAACCACCCTTGTGCAGCTACAGCAAGAACACAGAACGTGCCACGTTCAAACCAGCAATGGAAACAAAATGGGTCTTTGCTCCTCTGGGGTTTTGTCTTGTTGGGTGGGGCAGTTTAAACAGAATTTTTAACAACTGGCACTCCAGGGCCTCGGCCCAAGTCCCTCTGCAGGTCTCCTGGAGCCCCTTTGGGCACTGGAAGGGCTCTAATGTCACCCTGGACCCTTCTGTTCTCCAGGCTGAACAATCCCAGCTCTCAGCTTGGTATCAGCTCAGTCTTTGGGACCCTCTGTGGTCTCTGACACTGAAAAGTGTTCATAGTAAATGATCAGGCCTCCTTTCAAGTGTTAACAAAAAGCCTCAACATTAATTTTTAAAGTTTTTAATTCCAGAAACTTGTGCTGCAGTTTAACCCAAACACACCTTAATGCATCTCAGGTTTTTTAAAGGATCTGGACTGGCTGTTGGCAGATACCAAATACCTGGAGGCAACAGACTTTTAGTTCCATTCAAGTTTAAGTCTTTTCTGTTAGGTACAGAATTAATTAGCAGTTCAGGCCTGTCTGTGGATTTAGAGTGTAACAGGGTTTGTGGGGTGGTTTTGTTCAGGTGTTTTTAGGATACATGTTTCTACAAGATTTGGTTGCTACTGTCTGTGAACCAAACCCATCATTAAGCACCTTGATTTTAGAAATAGATGCCCAAATTGGTTTTTTTAGTAAGTGATAGAAAAGTATCAAATCCTTTCAATGTAATAAAAGCATCAAATTCTTTCAATAACCAAGTTCCACTGTGCACAGTTAAATCCACAGGTTGTCAGGAGAGGTCTGGCAAAACATGAATGGTGAGCAGTGCTGTAAAGTTTCTCTGACAAACCTACAACCACTTCAGGTTCTGATCAGGACTCCTGGACCATGCAAATCTGGGAAACATTCTCACACAAATATTTAATGCATATGAACTTGGAGAGAGAGAAAAAGGAATAATGCACCTATCTGAATCCTCACCCTATAGACACCTTTTTCTTAAGCAGCAATTTAATGCCAATTAGAAAAGTGGAACATGACCTTGTAAGAAATATGGGGATCAAACTGTGAAAAAAAACCCTTATCCAGTGAAGGGAGATACATCTATAATGGGCAAAATGATCTTTTTTCCCCATTGCACAGGTGTGTACTAATATATACAAGTCACTGACAAGAATTCCAGATGCAAGCCAGTACTGAGGCTAACCTCCAAATCAAAGCTTTGCCCTTAGATCCTCATTTTTTTATGTTTAATGAAGATCAGTGAGTCTTTAAAGTCTAGAACATGGTTGGCAATAAGAAAAGGATGCAGATTAAAAGGTCATGCCTCTTTTTCACATGTTGTCAATTAGAGAAATAACTACACTGGTCATTTACAGAGTTCCAGCTGATATACATGATATCCTCATGTATTTGAGGATTTTTTACCATATCACACCAGAGATGTGTGTCAAAGGAATTTAAACACTCTACTTCCTCAGCCCCCAATGGAAAACATGACCCTTTCTTCCTCCTCACATTTTGGTAAAAGCTTCATGGCCCAAAATGCCATCTCCCATTCCATTTTTATCCTAACTAGAATCCACTGGTTTACAGTCAGTCAGCATTCTGCCTCAGTTCCAAACAGGGATTTATTCCCTTGGAAGACAGAGTGCATTCTAGGAGTTCATTGCCTGTGTGGCATAACAGAATAGAGGAACAGATCATTTATTTCTTATGGAGATGCATACACAAAACACAGCAACCATTAACATAAAATACCTGACGCTTTTGATCGCCCAGCTGAATTACACCACCTACATTCTCCTAGAATGAACTCTGTTACTTCTCCACGGGCTCTTTTTTACACTCAGAACTTTGCCAGCACTGTTCATGTTGGCCAGAACATTACAAACCTTAAGAAAAGACCAGAATAAAGGAGAGTCCTTACCAGCAGCAACTACAGCTGGAGGCGGCGAACCGGCCTCGCCACCGCTTGTTTGGCTCATGGATGCTATGGATGTTTCTCTGGAAGGTGGTAACTGCAGCTCCTTTGGGAGAAGGTCATAGACAGATTCTGTGGAACAGAAAGAACTCCATCAAAAACTCACCCGTGTCCTGCACAGGGAAAGAAAGAATGTTTTTGCCTAACCTATGACCCAAACCTTTCAGAACCTTTGGAAAAAGTTACAGTAAGCGCTTGGAAATAACAGCATGAAAAAAGTTAATTCAGAAAACAAACAAGTATTAAGATGTACATTCTGGAGATGGAAACAAAGGACACAAACTTGTTCAAACAAAGAAATAATTCATGAACTTCCAGAGAAACTGCTCTCATCCAGAACTACAGGCTGAGGGCAGCACATCACGTGAGAATCTGAGACAAACCTGTTTTCAGAATTCCTACTGTGCAACTGACTTCCTAAGGAAAAAAGCCTAATTTAGCACCATCATCCTAACAACATTCTAAGACTATAGAGTTTAGAATCACAGACTGGGTGTGGGTGGGAAGGGACCTTAAAGCCCGTCCGGTCCCACCCCTGCCATGGGCAGGGACACCTTCCACTGCCCCAGACTGCTCCAAATCCCACCCAGCCTGACCTTGGGTGCTGCCAGGGATCCAGGGGCAGCCACAGCTTCTCTGGGCACCCTGTGCCAGGGCCTGCCCACCCTCACAGGGAACAATTCCTTCCCAATATCCTATCTCTCCCTGCCCTCTGACAGTGGGAAGCCATTCCCTGTGTCCTGTCCCTCCATCCCTTGTCCCCAGTCCCTCTCCAGCTCCCCTGGAGCCCCTTTAGGCGCTAGAAGGGGCTCTGAGGTCCCCCTGGAGCCTTCTCCTCTCCAGGTGAACAACTCCAGCTGTCCTAGCCTGGCTCCAGAGCCAAGGGGCTCCAGCCCTTGGATCAACTTAGTGACCTCCTCAGGGCTTGCTCCCACAGCCCCACATCATCCCTGTGCTGTATTAATCCCATGGTTCTGATCTCTCTTCCTCCTCGGCTCCCTCCTCAGAGCTTGCTCCATCCTCTTATATTTACTGCTCCCAAGTTAATTCCAGCCTCTTGTACACCTGCAGCCTCAGGTGTGCTCACCAGGTGTTTCAGGACAGAGGCTGGGTGTCATATTTTAGACCACATTTCAAATAACTTGGTCTTTATCAATGAAGCATGAAATTAAAGGTTTGCTCTTAATGGTCTTATGATCTTTGGGAATGTGCTTAAATTCTAATGCTGGCTTCTCCTTCCCTCCCCTCTTTATCATATTGTTGGAATTATTCACAAAGATTAGAATTGTGCTGCTTGTGGATTACTGCAAAAATCATGTGCTCTCTGAGAAAAAACTATCCTGTGGGAGTCTTGGATCCCTCTAAAGTGAAAGGTTTGATAGAACCTTCGCCACATTGGAGAGTCAAAAATAAATTTCTTAAACAAAAAAAATTCCCAAGAATCAGCCCAAAGAGAAATACTTAATAACTTGGGGTTTGGAAAGAAGATTTTGTAGTCAACTCCAAATATTTTATGAGTCATGACAGATGATGATGATGACGACAATTCACTCCTCTCAGGAGTTCTTGAGAAAGGAATGGAAGTGTGTGTCTATATTCAACCTGCAGATACACCCTGATCAATCCCTCATTTTGGAGCCCCTCACTAAACATTTGGAGCAGCAGCAGCCCTGAACACCTGCCTGTGATTTCCCTGCCCTGCTACAGGCAGTAGTGCCAGTGCCAGCCAGAGTAAAGGCTGGTGCTCATTACAAGGGCTTGTACAAACTTCTGCACTCATCTCTGAGGAAAAGCAAATGCAGCTGCTCCTTGTAGTACAACAGAAAAAAAGGGAGCGCAAGTGTTGCCTTCCAACCCCTTCCAAACCATTCTGTGGATCTACGAACACATGGCAAAAGTTTATGGTCAAACCCAAGCTTTCAGAAGAAAAACAACTCTCCTGGTTTTTCTCAGCTCAGCTGCAGCTTCACAGTCTAAAACACATCACAAGTGAACTGCAATTCAGCACCTTCCAGAGGAATCCCAAGTGCCTGGGTACCTTTAAGAACTCTTGCTGCCACAAACCTACTCCACACACATCAGACTTCAAATGAAACTTTGTGTTTGCACCTAAACACAGGCCAATGTTTATATATGCTGAACTATAAATAGCATTAAAGCAAAAACTGACAAATTCCAGAAACATGAGAGCTGTTGCAAGGAAACTAATTCTTCCCCAGAGGATACAGCTCCCCTGGTGCCTCACACTGTACCAAGGGCTGAAGCTACTGCTTAGCCCCTCTCCATCAACCACATTTTACACGTGTGTGCACTCACCAATACTGAGAACATGAAATTTCCTGCTAGAATTTTACATTGATTCATGCAGAAAACACCCACTGAAGGGAAAGGCTGCTACAGAAATGCAGTATAACATTCAGAGGCAAACAGAGCATTTCAGCATCATTACGTATTTCTACATCGTTAGCAAGAAAAAAATGTGTAGACAGAACTCCTGCTTCCAGCAGCCAGTGCTGAATCAATGAGGAAGTTTAAGCTGTCTGGCAGCACTAAGTGTCTCGTAATTTATTGCTGATTTAAATTCCTTTGACGAATACACTAGTTGATCTCAAGTTTCTAGTTTTTTTTCTGGAAGTAGCTCCATTTATACTCAACGTTTAAACACATTTTCTCTCTCCACACAGGAAGCAAGAAACACGTGTTTCAGGATTAGTGTTATTATGAAATATAAACAAGATAACACATACAAACAAGATAACAAAACACTAGTCATCGGCCAGAAGTCCCACACACTCATTTCCCCACACAAACCCTCACCTGGATTAAGGTAATCAGTTATTAGACATATTGTCTACAGTAAACTTCCAAATCTCTTATCATTTCCCAAAATACCTCGCCTAGACAAGCCCAGCTTCACAAATTCTCTTCCTGAAACCAAGGACACACAGGGACAGGCAGATTTACAAAAAGTATTTTAAGTGTCAAATTTCTTCAACTGCCCTTTATCCGATTATCCCACCCTTATAATCTCTCATCTGAGATCAGCTGCTTGGAACTTTGATCTTCCTGCCAGTTGTACTGACAGTCCAGAAAATTCTATTTCACATGGTTCTATGGACCAGAGCTCTACCAAACATCAGATCAGGTTCCAACAACACAGCATTTGGAATCAGGAAAGAGAAGATTTTGTTGTGTATTACCTGAACCTGCACGAAACATTCTGAATTTATATATTAGTAAAAAATAATCAAGAAATTCGGGATGGAATTGTTCCCTGTGAGGGTGGGGAGGCCCTGGCACAGGGTGCCCAGAGCAGCTGTGGCTGCCCCTGGATCCCTGGCAGTGCCCAAGGCCAGGCTGGACACTGGGGCTGGGAGCAGCCTGGGATAGTGGAAGGTGTCCCTGCAGGCTGGACAGGGCTTGGAGCAGCCTGGGATAGTGGAAGGTGTCCCTGCCCATGGCAGGGGTGGGACTGGATGAGCGTTAAGGTCCCTTTCAACCCAAACCATTTCAGGATTCTCTGGAATTGGGTCATTTCAAGTTAAAACAACTGCACAAAAGGTGTCTGTGGCAGGGCCGGACACATGACCACCAGTCCACACAAAATACGTCCTTGGGTCAACATGGACCTGGATCAGTCCCAGCAGCTGGTGACAGGATCTCTGTCTTTGAGGGGGAGAGAGGAGAGGCCTTGGAAAGACTTGGGAAAAATAACGCTGAGAAGGTACAAAAACCAGCCTGTGAAGCTGATGTGGTGATGGTGTAGCAGGAGTGCAAAAGGCTGGTGGTTCGTGATGGCAAACCAAATTCCACAAGCTCCTTCACCTCCTGTTTTACTCACCTCTCCTCAGTGCATGCACACAGTTGCTCTTTTTTAGGAATGTTTTTGGTTTTCTACAAGTAACCTAACCAGTCTGAGTTAGAGTTACAGACCTGGCCTACAGCAAAGTCCAAGTGCTTGGCGTTCCCCCATCCCCACCAGCAGCAAATACCTCTGGAATTCCTAACCCATCCTCATTCTCACAGCACCAACACAGCACACCTTGTGACCTGCAACATCACATTCCTCCTCACTCACTAGCATGCTGTGATTCCATTTGAACTTTAGGAACAGAGCAGTTAAGCTCATGGGAGCAAAGAACACAACACGAGTGCTTCCTGTGTGGGAATGCTGAGACAACTCCAAGATTCTGTGAGGAGTCACTGCAGCTTGGACACGTCCCTGCTTTTCCCAAAGAGCAGGTATTCCCAGCATGGAGAGTGCTCTCCCTCCTCATGGAAAAAGTCTGCTGTAAAGCAGCAAACCAAGTACCCAAGGACCCAGTATTCCATCACACACACAGCACCTTCTTCTTCTGGGCCATGACTCCTCCATGGTTGCACCTACACAGACATTTCAGCTGCACAGATTAAAAACTGTGATTTCTAGAAATTTAGTGCCCCATTATCTCACACTGTGCTAGGACTGGCTCAGGGTGTTACAGAACCTCTCTGTCCTCAAACTTTTGTGACATAAATGGGATTGAGATCCTTCTGGTTGGTCGACCAAATTGCTGCTGCCTTGTAACTCAGCACCTGGTGATGCTGGGAGCATAGAGACAAGGAAAAGAGCAGAGAATACCCAGTTCCAATGTTTAAAACAACAGCAGCTCATCCATGAGGAATGCAGACATCCTCACTTTACCAGGACCTCCGAACACTTTAAACACAATGGAATTTTCTTTACATACAGAAAAGATACCCCTAAGCTTTGCTATTCCATATCAAAAGCCAAGCCATGTTACTCAGAACTGCCACAGCTGGAAGCCAAGCCACAAACCTGATGGAGAATTTGCTCTGGCCTGCAGGCAAACGACTCCATGACTAATGCAGAGGGCCCTGGCTGCAGCTCCAACTCCACCACCACTCCTCCAGGTTGTTCCCAGGCCCAGCCTTGAGGAAGTTGTTGGAATCCAGCCCCAGCTCTTCCCCAGCTCACCTGTGTCTGTTGCACCACTGACCTGCTGCTGGCACTTCAGCCCCTGTAATGCAGGAGCTCCTCCAGCAGCATCCCTTGGATCCCCACCCCTGGACTAAGAGGTAACGACAGGTTTCCTGGAATCATGTGGAGAGCAAGATCAGTGCATGGGGGAAGATGAGAACCACCTGAATTATCAGCACTAGCAGCACAGATGGAGCATTTTTCACTTGTTGCTGACATTTTTTGCCCTTAAGGAAAGGTACATCCTGGAAATCCCTTACCACTTCCATGACCTCATGAACAGCAGCCAAGTTAATCCTTGTCTTTTAATAAGCTCCCTGCACTGAATGGCTGCCCATTTGATCCCCACTGATACCTGTCTGCTCAACATGGTTTAATACCCACACAGATTTGGCTGCTTCTTCCAAAGCCATTTCCTTGCTGCAGCACATGACAGTCACACCAGAGATTAGACAAAACCTTGGTGTCCTCCTCTAATCAGCTGGTGGCATCGGAGCAGAAATCTCTTCTAATGATGTTCACTAAGCTGATCAAAAAAACAAGCCAGCAAGCAGGCCAAGAGAGTTGTTTATATGGAACTGAGATTAAAAAACAATTAGAAATCATGAAGCAGCAAGTAGCCTCTGCTACACGGGGGAGGTCAGTGAAGTGAAGCAAGCACATGTGCTTAGCAAATTAAAGAAACGATAAAGGAAAAATAACAGTGTCCATATTCTACTTGACCTCCAGCTAGGGATGCAAACTCAGGTTCAGAGCATCCACACACATATAAAGGTCCTATGATGCTAATCTAAGACACAGTTTTGGGGCCACTGTAGTTTAATTAAACAATACATGTGACTTAACATATTTCAGAAACTTTTGTGGGTAAGGGATGCTAAAATCAGAATCTACTCTAGGCCTAAAAAATCCAGGCCTCTGCCAGAAGACCTTGTGGTTGGTGCATCTGTTTATCCTGAAGTTCAATTCTACTCAGAATCTCAGTGTCCATGATAAACACCACTGTTTAGTGGTTGAGCTTATTGGAGGCCACTGATTCCACCACAATATCTTAATGACAGAGAGTTTTTAGAGAATGATGGAAGAATGGGGCAGCTCTAGATATTCAAAATCAAATCAAAGTTTCGCTTAGTTAAAAGACATTCATATCACACGACCCTCAGGGATTTTTCTGTACACAAAAGCTTGGGTGTGGGAAGACTTTGAAGCAGATTATTTTGCCCATCAGGAAGAGCCTGTAAGAGCCAGCTGAGGAACCCTCCGGCTCTTCACCCCAAGACAAACAGATTCTCCTGCAGACCCCAGGAGCAGCACAGACTGAGTCTGGCTGTTACAACACAGAATTCAGAGAATCACAGAATCCTGGAATGGTTTGGGTTGGAAGGGACCTTAAAGTGCATCTCAGCCACGGGCAGGGACACCTTCCATTATTCCAGGCTGCTCCAAGCCCTGTCCAACCTGGCCTTGGACACTTGCAGGGATCCAGGGGCAGCCACAGCTCCTCTGGGCACCACTGCTCTCACAGGGAAGAATTTCTTCCCAATATCCCAACAGAATTCCTAACAGAACTAAGGATACATTTCAGAATACTCAGGCCACCCCACTAGAGAGTTCACATCTCACAGCATGACTGCTCTCCCTTCCTCAAGGCTAAACCAGGGAAGTAACTTCAGGACCTACTGGAGTGAAAATACAACAGTTCAGTACCTTTTATTCTTTGAGTGAGCAGACAAAACCATTCCTGCAGCTGCTCTGAGGCAGCACACCCATAGCCCTGACAGGGAATGACAGGGAATCTGTCCCCAGCCCCGGGAATGTTTTAGGCATTGAGATGGCAGTGCCGATAACGGGGCTGGCACAGGGAGCGGCACAGGGACCGCATGGATGGAAGCCAAAGAAGGATAACAAGGATCCAGTAAGGAGCTCAACAGAGGAAGCTCTGAGAGTCTGAGAAAGGCAACTAGGAGAGAGACAAAGCTCAGTGCATAAACCAGAACAGAAACAGACTGAGACAGGCACAGCCCAGACAGATCAGTGACCACTAAAGCACTTCCTACTTCAGTGCCGAGGGTTTGTTGTTATTGAGGTTTGGCCTTTTTCCTTTTTTTTTGTAAGGTTGGTTTTTCTGAGTACTCCTTAGGAAATTCAAACTCTCACTTGCAGAAGTGAGAATCACCCATGACAGCTCTACATAAGGGATATCAGAGATTTTTATACTATAAAGTTACAAGAAAAAAGATTTGGAAGATGGAAAGAACACACAAGAAAGAGTAAATCAGCTTTTGCTCTGTATCTGTCAAAAGAGGATTTAGGACATATTACAGACTATCATACTCCTGTATTTCCTAACATCTTTGCACCTTCACTAATTTAACATTACAAACTTGGCAGCAGGGAAAACAAGACAAACAGTCCTAAAAACAGGTTTAGGTTTCACACAGAGCGAAAAAGAAGGACTCTGCTTGAGCATACATAGAATAAATAAAATACAGTGACTGTTCAAAGAATCACAGAATTGTTAAGGTTGGGAAAGACCTTTAAGAACATCAAGACCAACTGTTAGCACTACCGAGTCCCACTAAACCACAGGGATATAGATTTCAATAGGATATTGGGAAGAAATTCCTCCTTGTAAGGGTGGGCAGGCCCTGGCACAGGGTGCCCAGAGAAGCTGTGGCTGCCCCTGGATCCCTGGAAGTGCCCAAGGCCAGGTCGGATGGGGCCTGGAGCAAACTGGGACAGTGGAAGGTGTCCCTGCCCATGGCAGGGGGTGGAACAGGATGAGCTTTAAGGTCCCTTCCCACCCAAAGCACCCTAGGATTCTGTGACACTTGTGACATTGTGTGACATAACTGCATGGCAAAAGCCAGAGAGCAAGAAGCAGCCCATAGGCCATGAGGCTGAGCAGGACAACAGACGCTACGTAACAGTCTTGATGCAGACACCCTAAAACATTTTACAGAGTTACTGGTCTAATTACTCCTATTTTTGCAAGAGTTGAAGCTGAGTTGTAGTAAGATGGTAACTCACAAGGCTCCCAGTCTTACCTGTCTTACTCAGTGCCAAATCCACCAGCTTACACTTACTAAAACATTGCTTTTATTTCATATTTTTGAGTATGTCTCAGAATACAACTGAACAAAGGGCTCAATACAAATTGAGCGTGCAACCTAAAATACGTAAAAACTAATTAGCATGTTCTTCCTAATTGCCCAACGCTGCCCATGGATTTCCACACAGCTCTGAGATGCAGGCCTGTCACCAGAGACTTGCCACGCTGTCCTGACAGAGGAAACAAACTGCAGAGCACTGTTCCCTCTGTGTGCCACGCCACCCTCAGTGTTATCTGCCCTGTGGAGCAGGGAAACACTGGAAGCAGCTCTTCCCGCCAGCACTCCTGTTATTGTCAGCCCTGGCAGGGCTAGATTGCTGCTACAGCAACAGTGGCAGGTTTTCAAAGAAACTGCAGTGTATACAAGGATGTTTTACACAGCCAAACAGAAAATCTTCCTTCCAGTTCCCCCTGGCTTCAGACAAAAGCAGCAAACCCTAAACCAACAGGCTTCACGCGCGTGGAGGGAAAGGCAGATGCCGCGGTGCTGCCTGTGCTAGAAAACTTCAGGATTAAAAAGCTGATGTTGGTGCAGCTCCACTCTGAAGAATTCCCAGAGGATCTGAGTGCTCTG
Source organism: Drymodes brunneopygia (assembly GCA_013400955.1). Taxonomy (NCBI): domain Eukaryota; kingdom Metazoa; phylum Chordata; class Aves; order Passeriformes; family Petroicidae; genus Drymodes; species Drymodes brunneopygia. The sequence continues at coordinate 87,767 of VZTZ01025951.1, read as the reverse complement.
TGTTGATGATGTAGCACTGGGCACTAAAATTCAAACCTTGCCTGCAAATGCTGCTGCTCCCTGAAATGCACATTATAGTGTGTTAGTGAAGGGGAAAGAGGAGTTTTCTGAAAGGCTGTTGCTTTAGAGAAAGACTACCAGTAATATATTAATTATTAAAGTCATCAACATTGCATCACAACTCTAATACCACAGAATCCCAGACTGGTTTGGGTGGGAAGTGTCCTTAAAGCCCATCTCATTCCAACCTTGTGCCATGGACATGGACATCTTCCACTAGACCAGGCTGTTCCAAGTCCCACCCAACCCAGCCTTGAGCATTTCGACAATATCATTATTTATTGTAATGAGGAATAAAAATTTAAGCTAAAAGTTGTTTCTTGCATTTTTTTAAAGGACGAGTATTACTACCAGAAATGGCAGTATTAAATAGGTAATTTTGCAAGCAATTCGTAACCAACTCCTACAGTATATCCCACCAACCTTCAGAAAAGTTGCTAATCTCAATATTCAGGATTCTGCATAGCAGGGTAGAGTTGAGAAATTAATCCTTTTAAAGTTGAATTTCAACAACTGACAAAGGCATGTGTTAGCTGAATTCTATTTATGGCATTCATCCAAATATCAAATAAAGCTCTCCTGGCTGTGTTTCAGTCATCCCCATTCACAGCTCAAAGAGGACTTTTATAAATGTAGACAGGCAGCATAAATCCTGGATCTTGTTTGCATCCAATTTTACACGTCTCAGAATGAGAGAACAACATTATTTAGGAATTGTCACTTCAAGGAACGGACCAGTAATGACCTACTGAGACATCTATCCTATGCAGTTGTAAACTCCAGACAAAAACCAAAGAACATAAAAATACTCCTAAAATACCACTGTGGACAAGGCAGAGCAGCAGGCAGGCTGACAGAGCTGCAGGTACATGAACACACAGAACCATGGAATCACAGAATCCCAGACCGGCTGAACTTGGAAGGACCTTAAAGCTCCCCTCATTCCACCCCTGCCATGAGCAGGGACACCTTCCACTAGACCAGGCTGCTCCAAGCCCTGTCCAACCTGGCCTTGAAATGTTCAAAGAAACCAAAATACCAAGCGATCAAAGAACATCAGTAATAGCTATTTATCAACCCCTTTAAAACACCTGTGTTGTTTCAAAAATCAAAGTTCACCAGAAACAGAGGTAATCAGGCAGTTCCTTAGGAACAATGCCCCATCCGAATTCAGGGACACACAGAATCCACCTGACTCACAGCTTACTGTTGTCTCAGAACAACATTCCTCAGCCTTTTCAGGTTTGCACCATTTTTTCTGATGGGGTTATTTTTGTCATCTCTCACATTTGCTGTGAGCAAGAAAAGCAACAGCAGCAATGAAAGATACAGGCACTTCTTTTGTTTTGAGGCTGCACCACAATATGTAAGGTGAAGAATAAAAGGCATTCTGACAGACTTCCAGCACACTGCAGTCACCTCCTGGGTTCAGTATTTCATTATAAACCTGGATGTACAGGCTGTGCTCCTGAGACCTGACCTGTCCCAGTAACTCCCAACATGACATTCAGAATCTCGAGCCCACAAAGTGCCTCCCTGCCTGTACTCCCATTACAAGGTATGTTCTTTCATCATCACCAAAACTGAGAAATGTTTGTGCTTCCTACTGCTAACTCAGCTGTGTTTGATGATAAACACTGTTCTTTAAACCAAAGATGATGTTTAATGCAGAGCACTCCTGGCACAGTTACACAGAGCTCTGGTGAGAGTCTGACACCTCTAATGCTTCGAAGGGACCAACTGATCAGAGACATGAGGAACATGCTCAGGTGAACCTGTGACAACTACTGCACCTGGAAGGGATTCCTTAGGGAAATAAAGATGCTAGTTCTTCATAAAAATGGGGTTTCAAAGCGTTAAGCAAGTTCTTCTCCAAGAACATTCACACACAACTCTCAGGAGACAAATGGGAACTTAAGTCAATCATTTAATGGTAAAATGTGAACAGAAGATTCCTTGCTGCTCTACAGAGCTGTCCTGGGTTGGCCCAAGAGGTGTCAATCTTGCAGCAAAGTTACGACTTAGTGTCCAGGAAAATCAGACAAATCACAGACAAATAAATCACTACATTCCAGAGGAAAAATCTGACTTAGTTCCCCAGTAAGAAAGTGACTGCAATGTAACATTAAAATTTCTGGTATGGGGACTCAAACATCCAAACAATAGCACAAGCTCTTCAGAAGTCACAAACAACATGGACTTAGGGCCAGGAAGATGAAGGGCCTGGAGCATCTTTCACACAAGGAAAGGCTGAGAGAGCTGGGTCTGTTCAGCCTGGAGAAGGCTCAGAGGGATCTTATCCATGTGTGGAAATTCCTGATGGCAGGCAATGAGAGGCTCCTCTCAGCCGTACCCCGTGACAGGACAAGAGGCAGAGAGCACCAATTAAAACACATTAAATTCCATCTGAATTATCTTACCCATGAAGACAGCCAAGCACTGGCCCAGGTTGCCCAGGGAGGTTGTGGAGTCTCTGTGAGGACAGTCAGACCCAGCTGGGCATGGTCCCAGCACCCACCCCAGCACGGATTCCATCATCTCAAGGGCTGAGACTGAAGGCTGGCACTGCCTCCACAAGACTCACCTGGCTCCTCTCCCACCACCAGAACATCTGACTGTTTTCAGAACTTTAACCTAAATCAGATTCCTGGGCTCTGCAGCATTTACTTATGAGATCAAACCAAGACTATTAAGAAATGTAATTATAAATTCCACAGTAAATCTGCTTTAATAAGAATACACATTCCAAGGAAAGCTGCCTTTTTTCTTCCCTAAGAAACAAAACATACTCAAATATTAGCAGGAGACCTCCTCATTCCCAAACTGAAAACAGAGTAAACTTTAAATGAAATACAAGTATTTCTTCACCACATATACAACTGGACTGTGGGATTTCTTGCTGAGTCCAAAAACAAACCAAGAGTCAAAAAAGAACTGAATTGAAGTCTGGATACCCCTGCTCTGCCCCGAATAGTAAGGATTTACACATCTCCACACTGCAGGATCCTCACTGCAAAGGCAGAAAACTGTCAGTTAACAGAAGCTCTGAACTCTGCAGCTGATTATTCCCCAATCACCCCATAGTGCTCCTATCCAAACTCACTGACTCTTCTGCTGAGTGAATCCATACACACAAAAAACATCAGGCCTCCAGACAATGAGGCACTGAAACAACTGGATGTAGCATCAGTTTTTCTGAACGGGAATGGAAACTCCAAGATTTGGAAACTTTGTAGGACTGTCTTCAAATCTCTCTCTTCCGTATCTGCACCTTGTCTGGGCATTGGCAGGAACCACTGTCCATCTTCCCTCTTCATCACAACTCAAACCTGCTTTTAGGATCAGACCTTGTGTTTCTTCAGCATATGACATCAGTTTCATAAACTTTGAAAGGTGACTCCAAATTCTTTCTAGTTATTTACAAAGCAACCATAAAACATTTCCAGATGCTGAAGGGACAAGTGATGGAAGGGAATGGAGAACGAGTTACAGAGTGAATTTATGTAATTAGTGACAACATTTCTCAGTCTGGTTAAGTGATATTCATCTCACAGATGCCTCAGAGCTACACAACATAGTGAAATAACATACCTGAAGTTGGACATTTACATTTTAAACACTGCTTAAGCAGTGCTTGCTTTGCAAACAGTTACTGGAGATTTTACTGCGTGTCCATGAGCACCTGCTATTACTACACAGTTCAAAGCTGGATCTGAGAGTTGATTTCAGACAGCTCCCAAAACAATTGCTAATGACAAAGTGGCCTGAATGCTCAGGCTCATCAGTTTGCTCTCTGCATACCTACTGAGATAAGGCAGTGATAGCTGCAGAGACATGAGCACACACCTTACTTCACCTGCACTTTGGCCACTCACCAACTCCTGCTGGGGCTCACCAGCACCTCTACACTTCAAAATGAGTCCAGGCCATTGCCTTTTCGTAGCAAATGAAATATTCTTTCTCTTTCATTCTCACCATCCCTGGAGGTGTTCAAGGAATGACTAGACATGGCACTCAGTGCTCTGGTCTGGTCAACAAGGTGGGGATCCCTCAGAAGTTGGACTCAACCTTGGAGGTCTTTTCCAACCTAAATTATTCCATAAGACACATTTCCATATAAAACTACATAATCTGTGTACCAGTGCAAAAGTCAGGTCAAGGCTCCAGGCTGCCAATCATTTTTAGTTACAGATACCAAAAGGTAACTGCGCTGTTTAAAATTTATAAATAAAGGTCCGATGCATCATAAAAGATGAAAAATCTTAACCTACAACCTCAGAAATGTATGATGAGAAAATTCTACTTCTTGGCAATACTAATCTGCAGCACAGAATCACAGAACCATAGAATGGTTTGGGTTGGAAGGGACCTAAAGTTCATCTCATTCTACCCCCTGCCCTGGGCAGGGACACCTTCCACTGTCCCAGGTTGCTCCAAGCAGAGAAGGACAGAGTATCCAAAACAAGAAACTGACAATAAAACAATCCAACTAGTCTTAGAACCAAAGAAGAAGCTTACTTAATTCCTTTTAATTTCCCCTACTTCTTGGTCCACACCACACATTTCTTCATGGAAAGGACTGCCCAGGGCACTGGTGGAGTCCCCATCTCTGGAAGTGTTCAAAAACTGTGGATGTGGCACTTGAGGACATCGTGAGTGGTGAACATAGTGGTGCTGGGCTGACACTTGGGCTTGGGAATCTGAAAGGTCTTTTCCATCCTCAAGCATTCCATGATTTTCTCTTGGGTACAAACAGAGAAGCACTGGGGAACCCAAGGCAGGAGCAGTGTCACACTCCTCCACCCACAGCTGTGACAGGGAGCCTTTGTGGTGTCCTGCCCAGCCCTCCAAGCTCCAGAAACAGATTCCCTGACCAATTCCCAGAAAGCAGCCCCAGCAGGAATCCTGTCTGTCCAGGTCCCAGCACAAGAGCACAGGCACAGCAAATGCTACAGAAGGCACAACCTGAGGAGCATTTCTTTCCATGGCAGAGCCAGTTCAGCAGTTTTAGCTCACCTGCTCCCACCTCCACCATTTGATCCCAGTGCTCCAGAGCCCCCCTTTCCTGCCGTGACACCACTCCTTGTGCAGCTGCACAATAACTAGACCAGGAAGCAGAACAATGTGAGAAAATCCGATCAGAAGTACAATATCCCCATTCTAGATCAGTTTCCCAATCCCATTCATCTCCCCACCACAAACAACAATTGTGCTGGCACGATTCAGAGCACAGTCCATGGGTGAGAACAGACGGCGAGGAAAAGGGGCTGTTCAGACAGCTCTGCCACCGGAATATTCAAATTACACCCTGCAAAGCTGTGAATTCAAAGTCCTCCCCCTACCCCCAGCACCACACAATCATCTTGCAGCAACACATTCCAGAGTTTTGTTTTGAAAGCCAATAAAGGAGGAAGATTCCAAGGAGGAAAGGACATTTATGAGGCTGACGCACAAGTTAAGGAACTTTGGTTGAATCCATTTTGGTTAAGTCAGAATGTGCCGGGGGCAGCTGGAAGAGCTGCAAGAGGTGGATGTAGGGATCCATCCCTCACAGAGCACTCAGCACGGGGCATCCACCGTGGCACCTTCAAAAGAAGACTAAAATTGCTACAAAAAGAAGCCAAGTCTGATCTCTATTCCTAAAACCTGCTAGTACTAGCTCTAAAGTTCAAAACTATTTTTATAAAGCATCTTTTCTATCCCTCTTCGGTAATTTAGTCGCAGTCTTAGTAGAGTTATCCATGGGATCACAGGAAGAAAAAAGTTCTGATAGGGAAAAAGAAAAATCATCAAACCCCATGTTTTGTATCACAATTCCCAGCAAACACAAGTGGATTACAGTCAGTTCACATTTAAGCATGAAGAACGTTTGAGTTTTGGTTATATGACGTTTTTAGGGCAAAAGAGCTATTTATCAGACTACTAACATTCTTCTTGTTGCTACCAAATTCCAGGAAGTCTCTCAGTTTTACAGTCCCTCCACTGTGGAAAGCAAAATCCGGGATATGAAGAAAAACTTCTAACTGCACTTGCTGCGGTACAAAAATGCCATTTTATTAGTACACACACATTATTGGGTAATTCAAAGTGAACGTATTAGCTAAATTAATCCCATGTTTAATCAGATTTGGTACCTGACATCTGATGAACTGCTTTAATTACAGGTTTTCACCTCTGCCTGTTGCCAATGAAGAGCCAACTTTGCTCTGTTTGAATGCTGCAGATGATATTCAACCACAGGACAACCAGCCTCGAGGTTTTAGGTTTTATGCTCCAGTGATTTTTCTACTACATTACTGATCTGTATGCACATTTGGGTTGGTTTATTCCAAAAAGGACAGTGTGTTATGTAAAGATGGCAAAGAAACATACTACAGCCTAAATATTTTCAGCATGAGGTGATGCATATTTTTTTATATCTCTATTAACTTCTTAGCAGGAGACGCCATCCTTCTGCAATGGTTACAAAGCATTCCTTAATTGATTATACATTATTTAATATTGACTATACATCAGAAGACTGATTTTAATCCTTCACACAAGTCAGCCCCTCAGGGTCTGCGGGATGAGCTCCAGCAGCAGGCCTTGGAATCCACACTTCCCATTTCTTTGATTTTTAATAGCTACAACCAATCTATAAAACATTTAGAGATCCTGTTGCAGAGGCCTGCAAGTTAAGTACAGTTTCACTATCATTTTAAGCCAATATAAGCTGCTGAAAGAACCAGTCCCACCTTTCCCTAAGGCCAGTTCCCACATGCCCCTTCCTTGAGTCAGCATGAGCCTTTCACGAAGACCCACGGCAAACATAGGACACTCACCCCATTAAAAATCAACATTTCTCCTCCCCTTTTCCTTTGGGAAGGAATAAGGGAGAAGCTGAGTTAATTTTAACGTGATCAGCTCCCCAGTACAGCTCACTGTGGCCACGTCAGAGCTGGCGTGAGCGGAGCCACAAGGAAAAGAGGAGCACACGAGTGCCTGAACTGTGCACGTGGGAATTCATCCTGGCTGGAGCTGCTCGTGGAAACACACCTACAGGGGCAAGAACTGCAGCAGAAAGTATTGAGATACTCACAGAAAATATTCCCTGTCCCAAGATACGCATAAATGAAAAGAAATTACTCAAAGGAGTTATCAGAGCAGAGTCTACATCATCAACTCTCACTGCAGGGTGAGTTTGTATCACCCACTCACACTCACCTGAGGTGTGGGGGCTTTTAGAGTTTTGTTTAATGTTTTTTTTAATGAGAATATGAAGAAAAAAGTCTAAACTGAGATGGTGGCGCAAGCTAAAACTTTAACACATGGTGTGGGGACAGGCCGCTGACGTAACTCGGCCTGTCCAGAGAAGGGGAGAAAATACACCAGAAAAAAAAAAAATCACACTACAAAAAACTCCAGTCACTGGGATTCCGAACGCAACTTTGCTTTTTTTAATCGGTGCACACAGACTCTGCCACTTTAACTCCAACAAACCAAATTTTCTGTGCCAGAAACGCCAGTAACTCTGCAGACCACCCCAACGTGAGCTTCTCTCAGAGGCTCTGAGCTCCCCAGCGCCCATCAGCGATGGCTCCCAAGGCCAGGATCACCAGCCACAAGCACAGGAATGCTTTTCAGAGGAGAGGGACTGGCCCCAGTTCAACCTGGGGCTGGATTCCACCCGCGGGGCGGCTGCGCTGCTAAAAGCAGAGCAGTTATAAGAAACTACTCGCTCTAACACACCCTCATCATAAATGCATATTTGTGGTTCTCTCACTGTGTTCAGACCTTTCCCTTTATCTCATCAGTTGTACTTGTACCCTGAGCCAGAGCACTTGTCCACGGGATAAACTTATCTGCATCTATCTAGGAAAAAAAAAAAGGTACACTGGAGCGTGTTCTGATCAGTCAGAGAACCAGTAACTAAAAAACCATACTAAAATCATGCTCACAATCACTTCACTATTCATTCTCAAGAAGTATATTCATTAGTTCCAAACTTTAAATTGCATTTCAACTTATCATCATCTCCTCGATCTTTTATTGTGACAAAACATGAAAAGCAAAACTTGCTTTAAGCTCTCCGTAACCCTTCTCTGCATTATGCACCTCTGTCAGGGCATCCTGCTTGGATCGAGCAGCTCACTGTGACCACAACATCCTTCCCTCAACCTCTTCCAGCTCTGAACCCACATCTATGCACCGGAAGAAAAACACACTATTGATTAATCAGTTTGAGACTCTTTTCCAGCCTGGAACACTCCCATCATTCCATTAAATACAGAAAAAAATAAAAGAGAATTCACAGTAAGATTGGGCAGTTGAAAAGTTCTGCTCAATTAGCAAGTCCTTGGAGCAATTTTGTGACTTACGCGGGACCTTTTTATTTTCGATGTGTTACAAACTAACGGTGCACACTTCACGAATTTCCAGTAGGATAAATTGTAACTTCGATGGGTTTATCACCTGTATTTATAATTGAACTGCCCTGTCCCAAAATACTCTTCCTACTGCCGACACCAGGACTGAAACCAACTGGAACACATTGTGCTGGGTAACCAGAGAGCCTTGAGCCCCTCTAGTAACATCCTAAAAAAATCCTCAAAAGCTACTGGTGATAACGTTAAAGAGAGAGACAATTACTTTGAGCAGTTTGAGAGTTTCCAATATGTACTTTAATTCATTAAAGTCTTCTTATTTCTTTTACCTTCATCTCTCACCAACACACAACTCGAAGTTAGTGACCATATTATACTCCTAAAAAGGCTAAATCTTTCCTGTAACAACATTAAACTGGTTTAAACCTTCACTTCAGGGTAATAAGAGACTTTCCATTTATTTCGTTGTATGGCCCCAAAATTGCCCTCCTCACTAGCTGTCCTGTGGGCAGATATGTCCAACAAACTACTAATAAACTACTACCAAGTACTTCTAGTAATACAAACTAATGGTAGTGGCTTTCAAGTCTTTTAAACACGAGAAAATGAGTTAAAAACTCTGTAGTACGTAACACTCGTCCTGATAGACTTACCCATGTTCGTGTGCACTTGTCAGAGCTCAAATTCCGTATTATGAAAACAGAAGTTAATTTAATTCACTTTTAAACCCACTTCATTCGCTCCGGGTCCGACTCCCCACAGACGATGCTGCTTTACCCCGGTGCACGGGGATAACGCCCGGAGATGCTCCGATCTCCCGGCACCGGGACCCAGGACCCTCCACTTCCCGGGCTCTGAGCCCGTTTTTACCCCAAACCAGGGCATCCCACCCCAAAAATCCGAGCCCTCTTGTTCCACTGAACCGCGTTCCCGGGAGACTTTCATGAGCAGCTTTGGGGGCCCCCACCCGCCCGCGCTCCCCGTTAGTTCCCGCTCCAGGCCGGAGCGTGTCGGTTCGCCCGGCCCGGGCTGAGCCGGGGCCGGAGGGGGCCGGGAGGGACCCCGGGAGGGACCCCGGGCGGGCCGCAGCCCCCCGCCGCCGGCCCC
>VZTZ01025951.1:1687-27182 GCA_013400955.1 Drymodes brunneopygia | reverse complement strand
TGGGGGGATGGATCTTAGGATCTGTGTGCCCCGAGCAGGGTTTATTCATGGGGGATCTGGGGGCCCAGGGGTAGAGGAGCAGGGCCAGGGGCTCCTGGTCCCCTACCTGCTCTCCCTGCCCTGACCTTGTCTCTGCAGCCCCTGGCAGCCCTGGAATGGTGCAGATCATCATCTCCAGGTGAGCCCCGTGGGTCCGGTCCCTGTGGCCCCTGTGCCAGCCAGGCCCTGGGTGACATCCCCCCCATGTCTCCCGCAGCGGTGGCACGGGGGCCCTGGCACAGTGGGTGCTGGTGGAGCTGCAGGGCGAGGTGGAGCCCCGGCAGAGCGGGGGCCTGGCTGGGAGCCTGCTGGGAGACCTGCACTACACCTGTGAGGTGAGACCGGACACCGCCGGGCCCCGCCGGGGACAGCCCAGCCCAGCCTCACCCTCTGCTCTCCCCAGGGCATCCCCGTGCTCATCGTGGGTCACCACATCCTCTACGGGAAGGTGGTGCAGCTGGAGAAGCCTTTTGCCGTGCTGGTGAAGGAGGGAGGAGCCCCTCAGCCCGGCCCCGAGGGCACCCACAGCCACTACACCGTCACTGCCCTCATCAAAACCAAACTGCTCTTCAAAACCCGCCCCAAGCCCATCATCACCCACGTGCCTAAGAAGGTGTGAGGGGAAGGACGTGGGCTCTGAACTGTGATCTGCTGCTGCAAAGAGCAGGAGGGACTTGGGGAGATCCAGGATCTCATCCCTGTCCCGCACAGGGGACTCTGGGGCTGCTGGATCTTGTGTCTAAGCTTCCAGAGCCCTCCCTGGGTCACTTGTCCCCCCCCAAAATGACTCTTTCAGAGAGCAATCAAGCTCTTAGCCACAGACCCTGTGGATCACCCCAGGGGACACAACTCCTGGTAGGCAGAGACTTCCTGTGAGCCTGGGCAGGGATGTCCCACCCCAGGGGCTGCCCACAGTGTCCAGCAGGTCCCTGGGACCCACAGAGCTGCCAGTGTGGAGATGTCTCCTTCTACCCCCTCCCTGCAGCTGTAGGGACACCAGTGCCACACAAGGACTCAGGACCAACCTCCCTGGGCAGGGGGACCAGGGACCCTCCCCAAAACACACCATGTGCCCTCACTTCAAGTCTTTATTTCCACGACTCCATCAGGATATAAAAACCAGCTTTTCCCACCCGAAATATGAAAAAAAATCCCCCTGACAGGTTCAAAAATAAATAGATATACAAACCATCTGCAACAATACCAAAGAGCTACAAAAAGTCTTCTAAAAAACCTTGTATTAAATTAAACAAAAACCAGCTAAAAGCTCCGTCGTAGAAAGGCGTTTTTATCCAAGTCCTGAAAAAAGGACCCACAGGTGAATTCCCTGGGAAGGGACGGTTGGGAAGCACCTTGCCTAAATCCCCATCTTCCCACTCTTGGGAAGGCAGCGGGGTGGGAGTGATGGGGCTGTGGGATGGCCAGAGCGTGACATGGCCCCAAAGGTTCTCTGGCCAACACAGTTCTCCCAGTTTCTCCATGGCAGGATCCCCCCCTTGGCTCTTTGGCAAAGCTGAAGGGCCCTGCTGCCCTCCTGGAGCAGCCAGACCCCCCCGACAGGCCCGGGGGGCTCCCCATGGGTACGCGCCCGCACGCAGCCGTGGGGCAGAGGCAGCACCAGCCAGCAGTGCCAGCACCGTGCTGGACAGAGACCGTGTGTCCTGGGGGTGGGAAGTGCTGTAGCACCGTGGAGGTGGGACTGAAATCCCCGTAAAAAGCACCGAAGGGTGGAAAATTCTGGAGTGGGGGCGGGGGGAGCGCAGCCAGCAGCACTCCACACACCAGGATGCTCCATAGGGCACAGCTGGGATGCGGCCAGCAGCACCCAGCCAGGTGATGGGCAGCCCTGGCTCGGCTTCTCTGTGGCCAGCTTGGGATGGAACAGTGAAAATATAGGAAAAATAACCATCTCAGTAAAGAAAAAAAGCAAGATTTCAAGATCTGGTGAGAAATGCCAAGGGTTGGGAGCGCTCAGCACTGCCCAGCAGCTCCGGGATTGGGAGAAAGGGGTCTGGGGGTGTTCAATCCAGCATGTGGGATCACCCCAGCACCTGGTAGTTCTGGCATGGGGAAGAGGGGACAGGAGGTGGTTACCCTGACACACTGGATCGCCGTGGCACACGGGATGACCCTGGCACGGGACCACCCCACGGTCAGACCTCACTGAAGACCAGCCCGCACTGCTCCTGCCTCTTGCCGCAGCGCCGGGCGACGATGGCCAGGTAGAGGGTGAGCAGGGCCACCCAGTAGCAGGCGTAGAGGATGGCACCTGAGATGAGGAAGGCCACCTCGGTCTCGCTGAAGAGGTCCTGGCTGTAGGCGGTGTAGGCCAGCCCGCCCAGCAGCACCGCCACCCACACCGACACTGGCAGCAGCCCCACGAAGTTCACCACGATGGTGCGGCGCCCTGAGGTGCCCCAGCCCGACTTGTTGATGGTGGCAATGGCAAAGATTTTGGCGGGCAGCAGGCTGGACATGTAGAGGAGGGCGTAGAGGGACATGAAGATCATCTCGGCATTGCCACGCAGGAAGCAGGCGTAGGTGGCCTTGATGACACCCACCAGCTGCACCGTCAGCAGGAACAGGAGGATGTTCCAGATGCGGCCGCGGTAGAAGAGCTGGATGACGGTGGCGATGAGGAAGAAGGGGAAGAAGCCGGTGACCACCGACTCGTAGGTCATCCAGAGGTGATGCTTGTGAAACCAGAGAGCGTTGTAGAGCCACTCGCGGAAGTAGGACTTGCTCCAGCGGGTCTGCTGGTTGAGCCAGCGCAGGTACCGCGTGGGCGTCTCCGTCAGGCACTTGGAGCGAGCCGTGTACTTGGTCCGGTAGCCCAGGCTGAGCACGCGGTTGGTGAGGTGCCGGTCGTCCCCGAAGCTGCACTTGCTGCCCAGGAAGGTCTGGTGGTACCAGTCCTCGAGGAACTGCTGCAGCAGCGCGTTGCGGTACATGCCCAGGGGGCCGCTGATGCACTGCACGCACCCGAAGTACGATTGGCACGCGCGCTCCACGTTGAAGGCCATCCAGTACCGCACGCTGCTCAGGAAGGAGAGCCACGAGTCGTACTTGTTCAGGATCTGGGGAGGGGACGGGTGTGAGCCCCGGCAGTGCTGCGGCACCCCCGGCCCTGCCCTCGCCTCGCCGCCCCGGGGTGCCCTCCCTCACGCCAGGGTACCTGGACATCGCCACCGACGCCACCGACATGGGGGTCGGCCTCCAGGATGCGGAGCATCTCGGCGGTGCAGGCGGGGTCCAGCACCGTGTCTGAGTCACACACCTGGGGGCAGAGGGAATGTCGAGCCCCGCTCCCGCCGCCCACGCGCGCCCGGCAGACAGCCCAGCCCACAGCCAGGCAAGCCTGAGCCGCGGACGGCGAGACCGGGCAGGGCCCCGGAGACTGGCAGGCGATGGCAGGGAGCAGAGCACCCGCTGCTCCCGGGGCACCGCTGCCCAGGACACCCATCGCTGGCTGCTGGCACTGAGGGAGGACATGCCCCAGTCACCACATCTGGGGACCTGGCACCCTGTGCCACACTGTCCTATGGGATGACACCATAGAGGGCCACGTGCTGAGGAGGTGATGGGACACCCCAATGGGCAGCAGTGTGGGCAGGGCTCAACACCTCAGCCACCCCAGTGCCAGTCACCCCCAGCCCTGGTGGCTCATGGTCAGTGCATGGGGCCAGATGCAGTGCCAGGCACCCAGGTGCTACTGAGGATTCCCAGCCATGCAGGCAGGACGCTCACTGCCCACATCCCCCCAGCCCATGCTTCACCTGGATATAGTCCACGGAGTCTCCAAGCGCCCGGAAGGCCGTGTACATCACCTCCCGCTTCCCGCCCCACTTCTGGAGGATGCAGGAGTAGGTGTTGCTGCGGACCAGAGCCTGAACACGGGCCAGCCCTTCCCGCAGCCCAGCCTCCGTCTCCCCCTCGCCCTGCTCGTGGAAGTTGCTCCTCCAGATGTAGCTGCCAGAGTGCTCGGAGCCCATCACATCGTGGAAGATGTCCAGCATGTAGGTGTCGTCGGGGCCGTTGCCGTCCACCACCATCACCACTTTGAGGTCAGGGAAGGCGATGCGCTTGACGGAGCGCAGGCACTTCGTCAGGTAGTCGGGATCCTCCTGGAAGGCGGCGATGCAGAGGGCCACCGAGCGCCCCGGCCGCACCGGCTGCCCCTCGCCCCGCATGCGTCGGTGCTCCAGGAAGGCAAAGAGGCTCTGGATGAAGAGGTGCAGCCCCAGGATGGCCCCGTAGAGCCCGAAGGAGAGGTAGTGCTTCTCCGTGTGGATGAACTGGTACCCTGTGACGTAGGCAGCCAGGATTCCCCCCAGCACCGCCACGGCAAAGAGGCTGGTCCCCACGACACGCAGGGCCGTGGAGAGGCTCCCTGGCATCTAGGGGGGACACAGGGCACCATCAGGGCAGGGACAGGGGGACATCCTCCCCATCAGGTCACCCGGAACACAGAAGTGGGGTGGCCCTGCTCCTCTGTTGCCCCGCGGCCACTCCGTGCCTCGCCCGTCACTGGTTTGGGGGTGACACCTTGCCAGTGCCTCCACGGGGCCCGAGAAGGTGCAGGGGACCCACACACCCCGCTGTGTGTGGTGCCAGGTGAGGCGTAGGGGGTCTCAAGTAGCCCACTGTGCACAGTGCCAGCACCCCCCATCCACCCAAGCAGGAGCACGGCTGCTCTCAGGCGATGGCTGTGCTGGAGGACAGGGAAGGGCACGGGGATGTCAGGGACCAGGGTGTCCCCGGGGAAATCACGGCCGCCCAGAGCCCTCCTCCACCCCGAGCGCGTGCGGCGGGACCCCCGGCTGCGGGGATGGCAGCACCCAGACCCCCACCCCGCTGCGGGATGGGACGAGCAGCGCGGGCAGGACGGGACTGCGGAGCAGCACCGGGACGCGGGCAGGGGGTGCGGGCAGGTCCGGGGTGCACGAGCACGTGCGGGGGTGCGGGCAGGGCGCGGAGCCAGCCCCAGGAACCCCCCGGCGGCACCTCCCGCTCAGCCCCCTCCGGCTTTCCCCCGGTCCCGCAGCCCCCGGCTCCTCCCGGTCCTGCAGCCCCCGGCGCTCCCGGCTNCGGCAACCCGCCCCGCACCGGCAGTACCTGGCACCGGCCCCAGCCCCGCACTGCGGGAGTGATGACCGGCACCGGCAGCACCGGCGGCACCGGCATCAGCGGCACCAGTGCTGCACCGGCACTGGCATCATCACAGGCATCACGGCACAGCTGCTGTACCGGCTGCACCGGCAGCGGCTCCGGTGCTGCACCGGAACCGGCATCACCATCACCCGGCACCGGCATCAGGCGCCACGGGCAGCGGCACAGAGGCACAGAGCCACCGGGCAGGGACCGGCCACTCCCTGTCCCCCCGCCCCGCTCCTGGGACCCCTCTCATGACACCCACGTGTCACCTTCCTGCGTCACCGTGTCCATCCGCGGCATAAGCCACCTGTGTCACCCTGTCCCCGTGGCCGGTGCTGGGTGCTGGGGCACGACCAGGGTCATCCCGGGACAGCAGCACTTTGTCCCTGCGCCGGCCCGATGGCAGGGGACAACCAACTCCTGGAGGAGCCATTCTTTGTGTGTAGGAGGCACAGCCTCGACTCAGGGCTCAATTTTAGCACTTCTGGGCTTCTCACCCCAATCTTGTCCTGCTGTGCTGGGAGCTGGGTGTGACGTTTTGCCGGGACTGGGCCCCGAGACTGCAACACCAGGAGCTGGGAAAGGGCATCCCTGCTGACACCCCCGGCACTGTGATGATGTTGTCTGGGAGCTTCCCCAGCACCCGGAGTGGTGAGGAACTGGTGAGTCCATGGATGGGGACAGGGACATGCTGGGACCCTCAGCACCACCAGCAGGCTCAGACTGGTGTGGTTGTGTCTGTGCCACCACCACGGTGCTGGGACAGGGGACAGGGGCAGTGTCTGCAATCCTCCCTGTGCCCTCATCAGGGACTCCTCACTATTTGGTGTGGCTGACCCTCTCCACCTCTGGCACAGCTGCTGCCTTGCTCCCAGCAGCAGGACAGTCGGACACATTCTTGCTCCTGGAAGCAGGATGGCTGGACAATGCCCAGCCAGTGCATCAAATAAAGAGATTTTTCATTCCAAATTCTTCCTCTGCCATTTACAGCAGGCCCTGGACAGGCACAGCTGATATGGCAGCATCCCGGTGTGTGCCAGTGGCCTGACACCAGCACCAGGAGTGATGAGGAGTGCTTGACCATCACCACTCTCCAGTGAGGAGAATGTGCTCCTGCTGCTCGTGCACTCACAGCACGACATGGCACCGTCACATGGAGACAGCCAGGACTCCCAACCTGGCAGGGAAGGGGAGTGTTGGACCCCCCCTACATTTGGCAGGACACAGGACAGCTGGGAAATGGGCCCCTGGGGCTGTGCATGGTGGGGCTGGACTGCCCGGTGCCAGGGGAGCCAGGGGCCACCAAACTGGGTCCCTGAGGACTCTGCTCCCCTCCACTGTGGGTGTGCAGCAGCTCCCGGTGAATGGGGCTGCCCTGCCTGGAGGGAGGAGGTAACTCTGATGTTTGGGGTACCCCTGAGCACATGGTGGTGAGTGGTGGTCCCAGCCAGGGGTCCTGTAGGGTTCCTTAGCCCCACCTCAGCATGGAGGGGGCTCTTGGTGCCACACTAGAGGGGCCCATCCTCAGACTCCGTGGTGGGGGAGCCCCCAGACCCTTCAGCATCCTCATGGTGTGAGTGCAGTGCCAAGGAGGGGCCATGGAATTCCACTCCAGGGGTGCAGAGAGCAGAGCCCCCCTCCCTCCTGACACCCCTCAGGGACAGCCCCACACTTGGTGCTGGTTAGCCAAAGGGAGCCTGAGGCACTGGCCCTACTGGCTGCTTGCCCAACCCAGGGCTCACCCTGGGGGTGATGCCCACCCTTCCACGGACACAGGGGCTGGGACATGGCCATGATGGCACCCGAGAGCTTTGCATGGCCCCACAGACATCACGGACACAGGGCTGAGCACGTTTCTGTTTAATCCCACACCTCGTCCCCGCGAGGTTCCCCCACCCATCTGACACCGCCAGCGGCATCCTGGAGGGCACAGCAAGCCCTTCCCTCGGGCTGGCCCTGACCCCAGAGCAGCAACATTTCATTTCCACGGGCTCAGCCCCACTATGGCAGCACCACAATCTTCTTCTCCAGCGTCTGCGGGGGGAACAGGACCCTCCTCATGGCAGTGTCCAGCTCCTCCAGCGCCAGCTGCGCGTGCAGCACGGTCGCGGCGTCGCGCTCGGCCGCGGCCACGTGCTTCAGCAGGCGGTACAGGTCCCGCAGCACGTCCTGCAGCACCTGGGCACGGCGGGCAGGGGCAGGGGCAGCGTCAGCACCTCACCTGCACCACCCCCTCGGCGAGTCCCGGCAGGCAGCGGCTGCCCCTTCCTTCCCCCGGCACGGCCGCAGCCTCGGCCCCCCCCCGTGACTCAGTTTCCCCACAGGCCAGCAGCACAATGTGGTGATCCTTCAGCACAAGGGGCACCGGGGCATGCCGGGATCCCGGCTGCGGGGATTCCCGTGGGGAACTGGCTGTTTCCTCCACGGGAGCTGAGTCCCAACACGCTTGCTACTGGGAACTGCGGAGGGAGGCCACAGTGGTGGGCATTTCCAAGTCAAATCAGCAATGAACAACTCCCACGGCTCCCAAGAGCTGGCACTGCCCCGGCATGGCATGGCACTGCCCATGGAACAGCCCAGCAGCTCAGACAGACACCCCCAAAAAGCCCCCCTTCCCCAGGATCCGTTGAGGGAACCCTTTAGTGGGGGATGCCCAAACTGGGCATCTCTGTCCATTGGAACTTTCCCTGGAAGCTGCTTGGGAATGAGCCCTGCAGCCTTTACAGAGCAGGGTCCCTCCCCAAGGGATGCCCAGGAGCCCCTTGGGGGCTGTCCCTGTCCAGGGACAAGCAGGGGGTGACCCACCTCAGTGACCTTCTCACTCAGCCCCCGTAGCAGCAGCACCACCACGTGCACGGCGGCTCTTCGCACTTCAGCCTCAGGGTCTGTCCGGGCTATGGCTGTCACACAGCCAGTGACCTGTAGGGACAGGGCAGGGGGGCATCAGCGAGGACTGAGAGATGCAGGAGATCCCATCGGAGCAGCCACTGAGGTGCTGGCCATGTCCCAGGAACGAGGATGGGACCCCCATGTCCTGTGGGGCGCGGGTACCGAGCAGCTCCTGCAAGGGCCGAGCGGCACATGGATGCCTCAGGAAGCTGTATGACAGTCTGTATAAAAATCAGGCAGAGCCAAAGGAATCTAATTAAATCCCAGCAGTGACAGCCGGGAGAATTAGCAGAGCTCGCACCTTCCCAAAATAGCAGCGTGTGGCTCACTGGCATCACATCAACTGCCAGGATCCACCGGTGCTGAGCGGGAACTGAGGGGAGCAGCCCGAGTGCCAAATCCAGGATATCTCAATCCAGGAGCACCGGGGGGTGAAGCTTTGGCTCCCTCGGGGCAAAGACCCATTGGCTCCAGGGCTGCTGGGCCCCTGGAAGTCAGGCTCACCCCCCCTGGGATCGTAGCTCCAGCAGCTCCAGCAGCCATCTCACCCACAGCCTGCAGCCTGGGCGGGTGAGGGCCAGCTCTGTGATACTGATGATACTGATAATGATAATTACGATAACGGGAGGGTAACGAGGTGTCATTAAACGGGAGGTCTCTGGCAGGCACCACTTGTGCCCTCAGGTCTCCTCCGGTTGCCATGGGTGGAGCAGGCACCTAATAATCAGGGCTACAATCTCCCTAGTGTTTGCTTCAGGCCCCACGACTTTTATACTCCACACTATCAGCAATTATCACTCATGTCCTTTATGGAAATGTCCCGTTTCCATATGGAAATGCCCCATTTCCATGTCCTCAGCAGCCCAACCATGTGCTAACAAATGCACTCATTAAGGAGAGGCCCCATGCTCCCCAGGCAGGGGCAGGGGAAGGATGGAGGAGCCGGTACCTCCTGGATGATGGATCCCAGCTGGAAGCCGAGGTGCTGGCAGAGCTCACCCAGGTTGGAGAGGCTGCTGGCCCGCAGGGCACTGTCGGGATCCCGGGCACCCCGCAGGAAGGCCCGGATCAGCGGCTCCCGGTGCTGGAACACCATGTCCCCTGCAAGAAAGAGCAGAGCTGTGTGTCACCAGCATGGAAAGGCCCACCCTTCCTGCCAAAGCCCTGGCTCCTTTGGGAACAGATGGATTGGGCATCTGCCGTGCAACACCACGGAACAGCTGGATGCAACATCTGGAGCGTAGCTTGTGCCCCTTGGTACACACCCCACAGCACAGACCTTGGGACCCTTCAGCACAACACAGTCCTCCCATGGGGTCACTCATGGTCCTGCAAACACACCAAGTGTGAATCCCAAATTCCCACATCACCCAGACCAAATCCCCTGCTCCAATTAGCACACTGAGGTGCTGTGGACGTGTGAGCTACTAATGAGAGCTCAGGCACGTGCTCAGCATCCACAACCACTCCAGGAGTGTGGTCATCCCACAGGAGCTGAGCAGCTGTGTGCCTCACGGCGTGGGCACACCTCCTACCAGGCAGGGCCTCGAGGGGGAGAAAGAGAAAGCTCCAGAAGGCAAACTGGCCTGTGAGTACTGTTTATCCAGCTCTCTCAGGCTCTGGAAGCTCCTCGGACAATGGTGTCCTGCAGCAGATGGAGGCAGTGGGATGGATGCCTTGGGATGCCCCAGGGTGTGGAGACAGGGATGATCCTTGTGGGCTATGGAAGGTCCCCATCAACTTCCATCACCTGAGTGGGGGCTCAGGGCTGGGGACTGGCACAGCTTGGGGGAGCACAGGGCAGCTCCGTGATGCCAAGGACTTGAAGGACTTGCTGGGAACGTATCACACTCTGTGCCTGCATCCCAGGAATTCCAGCAGTAGGAGCAGCACAGGGTGATCCGAGCAGGACACATCCCCTCCAAAGCCAACAGTGCCAGATGGGCACAGAAGGGGCATGCAGCACTTCCTTTCCCCTCCTAGACAGGGAAAGCTGCTCCATTGGGACAGAAAACAGGGATGGGGATGGGCACAGGACAGGAGAGGGGCATGGCAGCCCCTCGGCACAGCAGCAGAGCTCAGAATCAGAGAGCAGTGGAGAGATCCTGGAAGTGCTGGGTAAATCCTCGCTCTCAGATGCCGAAGCTTTGCAACAGAGACAACTTGGTGCAATTTGTTCTATAAATACGCCGGCGAGCCGGGACGCGCCGGGGCGGCCGCCCGCGGCAGCGGCACCACAGCGAGCAGGGAGAGCGCCCTGCAGAACGTGCCACCATCCCCAGGGCAGTGCCAAGGGAAACCTGCACCAGCCACACACACAGACATCACCTGGGGAGGGACTGAGGGGCTCTGAGCTGATTGCTGGAGCCCCACAGGGCACACTGGGATGCCTTGTCCCCATCCCAGCAGCAAGGACGGATGGTGGCACTGCCTGGCACTGGTGGGATGCCACAGCTGGCAGAGCCCAGGGATGCCACTGGTGCCAGGGGATGTGGCACAGGCCACAGGACAGTCACAGTCCTGGGGCTCAGGGGGTGCTGGCTCTTCAGGGGCATCCCCAGCCAAGGCACACAGCACCCACCCAGGCAGGGACCTCTGCCCAGCTACCCCAGCACCGTGGACATTGGCTGCCACCTCCCTGGCCATGGAGAGCTCCAGCTGTGAGCTCCGCTGGCCGGGCCTCCTCCATGGAGTCAGACAAGGCATTTTAGGACGTGTCCCAACAGCGGATGCCGGAAAGGTCTCATCCAGCTTCTATCCCTCAGCCCTGCGTGTCTGGGCGCTTCCCGGCAGTCTCCAAGCCCATGCTGCCAGCTGAGGGGATGGTGGGCTGCTGGCAGCACCCACCATCCTGCTCCTGCTGCTGGCAAACCCCAGCCAGCTTCTCTTCAACTTCTGGATCCTTCCCACCTTCTGACAACAAAAGTGCCCTGTGGGCTTTCCCCCTGGTGTTGGTGAGGCCGAGCAGTGCTGGCAGTGGGCAGTGCCATGCCCACAGCCATGGACTCACCCAGTGCCCGGGTGACACGCATCAGCACCTCGCCCAGCTTCATCCTGGTGACAGTGGTCGTGGCATCCTCCGTGCCCTGTGCTGGGCACTTGTACTGTGCCAGCAGGACGGGCAGAATCCGCTCTGGATACTCACTGGAGAGCAGAGCAATGCCTGGAGGGGAGAAAAACTGGAAAATCAGTAATTTAGCAGTTGGCAGTTTAGCTCACTGCTGTTGAGCGATGCCCTTTAACCCAGTGGGGACTTGGTGCACTGGGGGCAGCTGGACACTGCAGCCAATGCTTGGGAACAGGGTCTGGTCATCTCCCCCAGCTCTTGGCCATCAGAACGTGGTGCCAGTGTGTTTCTATCCCTGCTGGATTTGCCTGGCCCAGACTGGGAGCAGGAGCCAGTGCATGCTGCATGGCTGCTGCATCTTCCTGGGGCTGATGAGAAATCAGATGCAGGGAACAGACCCTTCTCTGACTCCAATGCCCTTCCCTGAACACACTCCAGCCTCTCAATCTCTGCCTTGTCATGAGGGGCCCAAAACTGACCCCAGGATTCCAAGTGTGGTGTCCAGTACAGCAGGAATACATCTCTGGACTCTGGCTCCACGAAATCCAGCGGTGCCACAACCACCGGCTCAGCCCCAGCCCTGCCGCTGTGGCAGGGAGCAAGAGGGACAAGTCTGGCACGGCCCCCAGCCCCGTGCTTGGCACGGCACGGCTCAGCACAGCTCGGGCCGGGTGAGTCAGGGCTGCGAGGAACCGCATCAGGGTTAATCACAGCCAAACGTGCGGCAGCTGCAGCGGCGCGTTAATCACCGGGACGTTACAGCCTTTGTGCTCCAGCCGCGGGCAAGGACAGGCCCGTCCCTCTCAAGACCGTACAGGCAGCGGGAAGCACAGCATAAACTCCTTTCCCAGCTGCTGCCAAAGGTTACCAACCCAACGGCAGCGGTGCCAGCATCACTGTGGGCCAAGGGAACGGCACCTCCCTTCCACGGAACCCAGGGGACTGTGACTGTCTGTCGTCGCCAGTGCAGAAGCACCTGCCTGCAGATCCCACTGGCAGCCCGGTGCTGTGGGGCTGTGTTGAGCGTGCTGGAGCAAGCACTGACCTGAGAGTTTCCTGGGAAGTGGTTTGAGTAGTCAGGAGCTGCCACACTGGCAGAGCCCTGAGGGAGCACCAGCGGGTCCCCCTGGTCCTGCTCCTCTGCCAGCCTCAGCTGAACAGACCCCTCAATGGGTGCCAGGCTGGGGTACTGGAACTGCAGCCCCAGCTGGCACAGGGATGGTGACTAGCTCCAGGGAGTAAGAATGACTGGGAGATGAGGTCTCCAGCTTCAGGAACTCGGCATGGAGCCCACATGTGGCCCCAGGCTTGATGGAATGGCACGAAGCCACAATCTGGGAGGGAAGGAGATGCCGAGCCCACAGCCTGGCCATGGCTCTGCTGCTCTTTACGCCCAGTGCCCAGAGCCCCACAGCACAAATCTTCCCCTGACAAAGCACTGGCACTCGCCCTGACAGGCACTGCTCACCTTGGATGGCTGAGAGGTAGACGAAGGCGTCCTCATGCTGCACATTCTCCAGGAACACCTGGAAGGAGGGAAAGTGCCATCAGCAGTGACCCTGGGCCAGGCCAGCAAGGCCAGAGGGCTCCAATAATCATGAGCATCTCCAGCCTAATAGCATGCTCAGCACCAGCTCTGCTGGCAGGGGACACAGCAGGACACAGGGACCCAGGCAAGGGACAGGGACCACAGCAGGAGCCTGGTACCTGCAGCAGCTTCTCCTGAAGCCGAAGTGCCTCGGGATCCCGCTGGGTGACCAGGCTGGCGAGGTGGCGCAGGGCAGCTGCCCGGCTGGGGGGCTGGGGGTCGTAGGCTGCCACCAGCAGCTCCTGGAGCCCAGCCGGGGCCAGGCTGTCAGCACACGGGGCTGGAGAGGCACTGGGCTCATGACACGTGCTCTGCTCTTCACTCCTCTCCCTGTGAGCCGAGGGGCTGCTGTGTCCGTGCCTGGGGGCTCTGCCAGGAATGCCAGCAGGGCTCTGTGCTCCCGTGCCAGGCTTCCTGCCCAGCACACTGTCAGCAGCAGCACCCACCGTGCCAGGGGAGCAGGCGCCGTGGGTGAGGATGGCGATGCGCAGGTCCGAGGCCAGCTCCTGGGTGAGGGGCTCGGGGTAGGTGTGGGACAGCTCCTCCAGCAGAGGCACCAGCTGCTTCAGCACCTCAAAATCGCTGGACTGGAGCTGTGGAGGGAGAAGGGCAGCGCTGGCACCGATGGAAGAAGGGTTCACTCCCTGGGATGCTCCCAGCAGGGCGGGCAGGCATGTGGTGAGGAGCCCAGAGCCCCAGCCCAGGAGCTCCTCTCAGCCCAGTGCCAATCCCAGCCCTGCCAGCTCTGCCAACAGCCACAGGAGAAGGTGGGAAGGGCATGAACCTGAAGAACAAGTGTCTGGGCATGGAGGCCAATCCAGGGACATCCTTCCCACCAGCCAGACTTGCCATCAGTCCTGCCTGGAAGGACGCTCCCAGCATGGCAGCCATGACCTGTCCTGAGCAGGAGAAGTTCCTGCCCTAACCTGGATTTAACTGCTAAAATCTGGGATGTGAGGCCTGAGAAAGGGTGCTTTAGCAGAGATTTTGGATGATTGCATAAAACCCCTTGCCTGATTGCTGAAACCCAAACAGCTCTGCAGCTGCTTCCAAAACCTTTCACATTCCATTTTCCAAATTATGTCACTCCCATTAAAGCAAAACTGGGAGCGGGAGCTCGCCTGGGAGGGGCTCATTGCAGCCGCAAGACTCTGGCTTTAACTTCTTCTCAACTACTGTTCTTTTCTCAGTGTTAGAAATTTAGCAATAACACACAATAAATGACCTTTTTCCGTTAACAGCTGGATTTTCCTTAGGGCAAATCCAGGGATGAAGCAACCCTAGCAGCTCAGTGATGGCAGCATGTTAATGGGCGTGCCATCACTCCCCATGGAAGCTCCACTGAGTGAGAGCTCCACAAAGCTCACGTATATATAGGTATTACAAGGTAGCTGAGGGATATAAATAACAATATAAATATGTATAAAGTGTAAATATAAAAAGATAAGGGGATTTTCAAGGGTACAGCACACAGGGGAAGTTCACAATGCTCTGCAGCCAGAGTCTGTGACCGTGTGGGGATGCAGAGGGTGCAGCGCTGGTATTGAAAGATGCTGTATGTGACTGCACTGCTCTGTCAGTGCTTTTTGGGGAGAGATTATAAATTAAGTTAATTGGGTTCTTGGGGGTGCCCTGCTCAGATTGAATCTTTGGATGGCACTCTGGCGCTGCCCNTCAGAATATTCTGTGGTTCTGTAATTCTGTGAAACCCTTCCCAGTTTCCTCCCAATCCCAGTGGGGGCTCAGCCAAGCCACATCCACAATGGGGACAAGGTGATGGTTAAACTGGTGGGGTCTCTCAGCAGCAGAAGCCCCTGCTGTGGGGCTGGAGGCACAGAGGGATCTCAGCTCCATCTCTGCCTCTTGCCTGGCTCCACCATGGGATGGAAGCTGGGAAGGCAACTGGGACAGTCCCAAAGGGAAACTTAAGGTGGTGGCAACAAAGGTCTGTATGGAATTGCCCTAGGTAAAGGCTTGGAAATTCCAGAGCCAAGGAGCTCCAGCCCCTGTCCAAAATTCTCCATACCAGCCCCACCACTTATCCTGCACAGCTGACACTCCAGCTGGGCCATTCCCTGTGTTCTCACCTACTTTGTGATTTTTCCCACAGTATTTTTATTCCACATGTCACAACCCTGCCTGCTTGGCATTGACCTTCTCCACACTTGGCACCAACACCTTTGATCCCACAGGTTTCCTGCCTTCCTAACAGATCTTGAAAATAGGGAGTTGATGCTCTCCATGCCTTATCTTCTCCCAGACAAGCCTGGGAAAGGTTTGGATCAGGGTCGTTCCTACCTAACAGATGTGTTGCAAAAAAAAAAAAGAGGAACTATTGTGTTCCTATTTCTGAAAACAAATTATGAGGGCAACAAGGTCCTATTGCACCAAATCCCAAACTTCCACCCCCAGGGCACTGAGTGCAGGCAGCATTTCCTCCTCAGCTGCCAGATTCCTTAAGCACACCCCTTAAGCAAGGAGGGAGGCTGGGCAAAAAGTCTTTAGAAAAGGCTGTATAAAAGGCTCAGGTACCTGCTGGGATAATAATTCCAGAGAAGAAATTCCATCAAACAGCAAGTAAGTAAAAAAAAATTGGAATATTTGTTCTCACACAGTCACAACACAGTGACACACAAGCTGGAGGGGCTGAAGTTATATTTAATGTTAAAAAATGGAAAATTATTAATAAATAATAGTAGCTATCAACTGAGAAAAATTAAAACTTAAAAAATAATCTAGAAAAACAACCATTTTAAAGTGGGAGGGGAAAAAATTGAAAAATAAAACACTGGGGCACAATTGTATCTCAGGCAGGAGGAGAGAATCCTTGATGCAGTGAGGAAATCAAATTGTCCTTGGGTATGGAGGAGAATATGTAAATAAAATAAATGTGCAGTTGTGGGGGGGGCGGCCACAGCAGCTGCTGTTCCTGGGCTCCAGCTTTGAAAGGATGGATCCCACTTGTTCCCACTCCATGAGGGCCCCCCAAACGCCCCAGGGAACCCCGCACTGCAGAACCTGCTCAAAGCCTGTCCCTGTCCCAGCCCGGGGCCTCCCTGAAACACAACCCCAGGCAGGAGGATAATGGATTTTTTGTCTGGATTGCTTTGGTGGTGGGTTTTTATCCCAGACTCCCGGCTGGACCCTGAAACCTGGCAAAACCCTTCCCCATTTCCCAGCTGACTCTCCAGCCCACCGGGTGGGTGTGATGGGGAGGCAGGTGGGGACAAAGCGCCGTTGGCTGTGTCCCCTGTGCTGCTGAGCACACAAAGGCTCCTTTGTCCCCCAGGAAACGTGAGGAAACCTGCCTGAGCTGTGACCGCCCCTGCCCATGGCAGCACCGGGAGCTGGCACAGCCGGGGCACTGGGGGAAAAACAGCAATAAAAAACAGGATGAGGAAGTCAAAGGACACCGGATCTGCAGGGGATGCACAAGGGAATGCCTCCAGCTGCCTTCCCAACCAGCACAGCCGACCCCATCCAGGGCAGGCTCAGGGGGAAAGATTTTAACAATCCTTTCTGGGACCAGGGTTCAGGGGCCCCAGTGGCCTTTGAAATGCCAATATTTAATAAATTTGGCACTGCCCATTCATGCATGTAGGAGCACAGTTATGCCAACCAGGTTGCTCCCATCCAAACCTGGCCTTGGACAGTTCTAGGGATGGCACAGCCACAGGTTCTCTGGGCAGCCTGTGCCAGGGCCTCACCAACCTCACAAGGAGGGATTTCTCCACAATATCCCATCCAACCCTGCCCTCTGTCAGGGGGAAGCCATTCCCTGTGTCCTGTCACTCCAGGCCCTTGTACAAAGTCCTTCACCAGCTCTCCTGGAGCTCCTTTAGGCACTGGAAGTTTCTGGACCCTTCTCTTCCCCAGGCTGAGCAATCCCAGCTCCTTCAGCCTCTCCTCCTGGAAGCATTCAGCTGATCCCCGCGGGCTTTGCCATGACCAACCTGCACAATGTCAGTGAACACGGTGTCGGAGACGCCCTCGCACAGCGCGGCCACAAGCTGCAGGACCAGCAGCTTCCTCCCCTGCCTGGCCTGGTACTGCTCCAGCTCCAGCAAACTCCCTCCAGGCTCCACAGCCGGGCTTGGAGCCGCCTCATCCTCCGCAGCCACCTGAGTCAGCTCCTGCCGGGAAGGGAGCGCAGGGCACGGAGAGGCAGCGGTTAAACATCAGCGCCAGGAATGCCAGATGACTCCTCACACCACCACCTCCTTCCCGCTGGTAGATGAAGGTTTCTGAGAGCTGTCCACAGCTCCTGGGCATCCCATCCCTATCCCCTCCCGTGACTCAGGGCTGGGGGCACAAAATCCCAGTCCAACCCAGGCCTGCAGGGATCTGCGGGGGCTCCAAGTGGGATCAAAGGCAGCAGGTATGGGGCCCCTCTTCTACAGCTAAGGAAGCAACAGGGATTATTCCCAGCCTCCAACACACTTCAGACATGCTCCTGTTGCTAAAACAGCCCAGGGGGAGGATGAGGGTTAACCCCTTCAGGGACAGGGCTGCTCCCTCTCCTTGGCTTCGCACCCAGCACTCAGAGCTGCTCTAGCACAAGCCGTGCTGCAGGACACACAGGGGAATGATCCCTCCTTTGCCTTCTGCTCGTCCAGGGAACCCCTTCCCACAGATATGCCCCTCACCTTCAGGCAGTGGATGAAGAAGTCTCCAGCCAGACCACTCTTCTGGCAGTGGGACAGCAGCTCCACCAAGCTCTCCACATGGCACTGCTCCGAGGAGATCTTCTGGTACAGGGCCTCATCTTCATCGCTGGAACAGGTCATTGTATCACCAACACGAACACTCCCTGAACCCCAGGCTCCAGGGTATGGTGAAATCCCAGACTGCATTTCCCTGGAAGCCCTCCTTCCCAGCACTTCCCAGCAGAGCCTGCAGGCAGCTGAGCCAAACATTGCCCAGGTCATTTGGGCTCTGCTTATTAACTAACCTGCACTCATTAACAGAAACCATGAGCCCAAAACATATATTTCATTCAGCCACCCCATAAATAACAGGATTAGTGTCGGCTAAGTTAGGCAGTGGTCAGAGCTGTGGCAGCAGGGGCACGGGCAGAGCCAGGGCCATTATGGAACAAGTTTAAAGTATTCCCAGTTTAAGCAAGGCAGAGCTGATTCTAATTGTGCCCTTCCAGTATCTAAAGAGAATTTACAAAAAGGCTGGAGAGGGACTTTGAACAAGGGCATGGAGTGACAGGACAAGGGGGAATGGGTGAGTTAGATGGGATATTGGGACATAATTCTTCGCTGTGAGGGTGGGGAGGCCCTGGCACAGGGTGCCCAGTGAAGCTGTGGCTGCCCCATTCTTGGAAGTGTCCCAGGCCAGGCTGGACGGGACTTGGAGCACCCTGGGATAGTGGAAGGTGTCCCTGCCCATGGCACGGAGTGGAACAAGATGAGCTTTAAGGTCCTTTCCAACCCAAACCAGCCTGTAATTCTAATTCAGGTCAGGAATACCTTGAAAGGAAGCCAAACCAAACGTAATTGTGGGGATTTTGCTGCAGGTGCTCCCAGCTCCCAGCACACCCCAGGGCAAAGCTGTGCCTCTGCCTGCCCCTCCTGCCAGCTCACAGCCCCTCTCTTTAAACCCAGCCCTCCTGCTGTTGGACATCCTGGGCTGCATGGCTGGAGACTAAAGGCTGCAGTTAATTCCCAGCACGGGCAGCTCTGCCTCTACTTAGAGACCATCTGCCCGCGCCAGAGGAGCTCCGTGGCTGCTCCGCGACGCTGGCACTGCCACAGTCTGTGCTGTGACTGTGCCACCTGTGCCCGAGGGATTCGGCTCACTGTGTCACCAGACAGGCTCAGGTTGGAGGTTGGAAGTTGAATTTGGGGGGCTGTTGAGATTGGAGATGCACATCCCATTCCCGGACACTGGGCAGGCAGGGCTCAGCAGTCAGGAAAAGCAGGCAGGGAGTGCACACCAACACTCAGGTGGAGGGTGATGCTTTTTGGGGCTGGAAGTCAGGGCTCTGCATGCACCACGTCCAGAGAACCTGGGAGCTGTGTGGGCTCTGTGGGCTGTGTGGAAGTGTCACCTGTCTGAGCCTGAGGGGATGAGACCCTGGTGGGATGGCACCTGTTTGCTCAGGCTCTCTCCGCCAGGCTTCCCTGGAAAACCCTGGGTGCTGAGTGGCCAAGGGCACTGTCCCACAGCACTCACCTGATGGTTTCCTCCACCACGATGGTAGCACCGCCCTCGCTGCCCACACGGAGCTGGCACTGTGGGTGAAGGGTGGGCACGTGGCTGCTCAGCCCAGCCAGGCCTTCCAGCACAGCCAGGGACTGCCCCCGCTCCGCCTTCTCCAGAAACCACAGCAGGATGTCCTGGCACGGGGAGCTGCCAAGCAGAAAGGAGCCAGTGGTGACATTGCTCTGCCCACTGCACCTTCCCTGTGATGCGTTTTGGGATGAGGGACAGGACTAGAGAGCACCAGAGCAGCCATGGGCTCTCCCTGGGATGCTCCAGCTCCTGGCTCTGGCAGCTGAAAGCATTTGTGCCTGTTTCTAAGGGGATCAGCAGCACATCCTGCCCTTCTGGCGTTCCCAGATGGAAGGATTTGGGTCCCTCCACACTTCAGGCTGGCAAGGAAGCACTGTGAACACCCTTGGCACACCCTCACACTGAGGTGACAAGGGCTGGTGGCAGTGTCAAGGGAGAGGAGGAAGGAGATGGGAGCACTGAGGTGGCGTGGGGAGCCCTGCCAAAGGAAGAAGCAGGTTAATGAGGTGGAGCAGCCGTGCTGTGCTGTGCCAGGGGTCTGGAAACCCGAACGCTTCCAGGCAGCTGCAGGTTCAGTCATCCCTGCCAAATTCCTGAGCAAAGGAAGCAGTGACTGCTGGCCCAGCAGCAGCGTGAACTTGGCACGTTCCAGCAGCTTGTCACAGCACTCACTGCTCTTTGAAGTGATTAACGAGGCCTCCAGTAACAGAAGAAGCCATGACTGCACACACCTTTTAGGGAAAGCCTTCACACACCAGGACCACCAGAGCACAGCCTAACCCCACCAGGAACGTTTTTACCACGCTGGTCCTAACTCCAGGGAAAGCCTGGGGGGAGCAAGGAGAGAGGACAACCAGCACCTGGTCACCCCTGTCCCTGCCATGACTGGCACATGTGGTGCTTCCCACTGTACACCAGTCATGGGGAGCTGGGCATGGTATGGGGGATCAGATGCCAGGAGGCAAATCCTGATTGTACCAGAGGAGAGTGATTCCAGATTGGAGAATGATCCTGTACTTCCAAGAGGCAGTGCTGGAACTGTTCTTCCAGTTTTTATGCTACTTGTAGATCCCTCCAGTCAGTTCCCAGCATTGCCACCTCCATCCACGGACAACCACAATCCCTGCTCTAGGCAGGGCCACCCTGTGCTCCCGAGGGCAGGATCACCTCTACACTGTGCACTCTGGCTTCAGGGAAGACAAAAACTAAGGTGAGAACTGCTCCCTCGGGCACAGGCTGCCAGTGAGGCCGTGTGTAACCCGCCTGTGGTTACTGCCTGCTTGGAATGAGAGTGCTCTGGGATGAGAAGATGGATCTCTGCTGCTGCCTGTGCCCTGAGCGTGGCTGCTGGGGGTGGGCAGAGCCCAGCAGATGAAACCCCAGCAGAAGCCGAGCACAAATCCTCCCTTACCGTAAGTATGACACATTCTGCTTGGCGAAGGAATAGAGGGAAAAAACCACTCCCAGGACTGACTGCAGGGATCCCAGCAGCAGGCTCGAGCTGTCATTCCCAACCACATACACCTACGGAGAGAAGGGCACAGGGGAGGGGAGTCAAACACCTGCGTGGGGCAGAGGGGAGCTCAGGAACACGTCTGTGCACAGGGCAGCTCTCGGGGAGGATGGTGGAGGGTTCTGAGCATCTTCCTTCAGTCTGGAGGCTGTCTTCCCTACATTCCCTATTAAAACCCGCCTTCAGCTCCATCTTTCTCCAAGAATTTGCTGAACCACAGCAGGGCTCCAAGCTACAGGAAGGCTGCAGCCAGCTATTTGGGAAGTCTGCTGCTTAGGGGCTCACCCAGAGGCCCCCTGGAATGAGCAAACCTCCATTGAATTACTGCAAATCTCAAACACAGAGATCAGTCACTAGCAGGGCAGCTGGGCTCATGGGTGCTGAGCTGAGGCACCGGGCTGCACAGGCTCTGGGGGGACTGCAGGGGCTCTGTGAACAAGGGCATGGAGCTGGGGGTTTACAGAGGCTCTGGGGACGTTATTGGTGCTCTAGGGGTTTACAGGGGCTGTGGGGGTGTTGTAGGGACTCGGGGGTGATTGCAGAGCCCCATTTCTCTCCTCCACCTCAACCAGCACCCTCCCACGAGGCTGAGAGATGGTCCCCGTGGGGCCCTGCCCTTCTCCATCGATGCACACAGAACTGTTTCCCTGTGCTAATCCCCACGGAGCCATCCCTCCTCCCCCTGTCCTTGTGTACACAAAGCCTCCCAACGAAGCCCCAAGGATGGTTTCTCACTAAGCCTCAAATGACACTTGCTAGGCAAGAAACACCCCTAAAACCTGGGGTCCCCTCACTAATCTGGCTGCTGTCAGGCCCCCAGCGCTCTGCCATTAAGGAGGGACCCACCCCAAACCCCCCCAGCACTGTTCTGGGAGGGAGCAGCCTTCCAGACCGGTCTCTGCCTGCCAGCCAGTTACAACAGATCATTACTGGGAAAATAGACAACAATCCCAGCATTTAAGAGCTTAGCCTGCCTCGGGGCATGCCAGGAAGCAAGTCACCAGCTTCTGAAATTTGAATTCCTGGGCTGGAGATGTCCTTCTGGGTTGGAACATGCAGCAGGAAGCTGCTGGAGCCTGCAGCGTGGCACTGGGGATATCGGTGGGAATGGCAGGAAATGGAGTTATCAGGGGAGGTGTCACAGGAGACCTCCACAAAAAGCCCTCATCCTTCACAGAAAGCACAATGATGGACCCCACCGATCCCCCAAATGCCAGAACCAAGATCTGTGATCCAAGGAAACCTTAGAGCTCCTTTCAGTGCCCAAGGGAGCTGGAGA
The DNA here is from genome assembly GCA_013400955.1 of Drymodes brunneopygia. Classification (NCBI taxonomy): domain Eukaryota; kingdom Metazoa; phylum Chordata; class Aves; order Passeriformes; family Petroicidae; genus Drymodes; species Drymodes brunneopygia. Next base: position 5,410 of record VZTZ01025951.1, on the reverse strand, counting down.
AGGACTTTGGACAAGGGCCTGGAGTGACAGGACAAGGGGCAATAATTTCCAGCTGCCAGAGGATGGGTTAAATGGGATACTGGGAAGGGATCCTTCCCTGTGAGGGTGGCGAGGCCCTGGCACAGCCCACGTGGAGTCTGGGTACTCCTGCAGATGAAGGTGAGATGACTGAGCATGAGACATGCAGGAGACACTGGGTTTGTGTGGCCCAACACACACTGAACTGCTCACCAGGTCTCAAAACAGCTCTTTTTCTCACCCAAAGCAGACACGGTACCTTGAGCACATCTTCCACACAGCTGCCCAGCTCTGCCTCGGGCACCAGCACGGTCCCTGCTGCCAAATCCTCCAGTGTCAGCTCTGAAAGCAAAGGGCAGAGACATGAGCACCCCAAAACAGCCCAGAGTCCCCAGCAGCACAACTGCCCCACCACTCCCTGCACCCAAAAGCACTTCCACAGCTCCCTTCCCTGCCCATGGGAACAGACCAGCCCTCATTAGGGAACAGACCAGCTCTAATTAGCCGTGTTAATTGTGCTGCAAACCCCCAAGGACACACGGAAATCAACGCAGACCACAACTCCATGATGGATGATTCCCCAGAGAGCTGCTGGTCAGCGTGGGGAACCAACTGCTTCCGTCTGGAAGCCCAGAACAAGGGTGTCAGACTGGGAGAGGCTCCCAAGGAGCACGGGGCAGAGCCAAACTGCTCAGCTCCCACACTGCACTAACTGGACTCAAGTAGGAGTAAATACTGTGCACCCAGACAAACAGACAGGGTCAGCACAGAGAGCTGGGGCTCCCACACTCCACGGCCTGGCTGCTGGCCTGAGGAAATTCAGATGGAATGACAAAAACAGTGAGAGAAACCAGAGTCTACCCCAATGCGGGTACCTGTAGCCCCGGAGCAGCGGCGGAGTGGTGCCAGCAGGGGCTGGAGCAGGTGCCTCTCTGCCAGCTCTGGCTGCTCCTTGGCCATGCTGAGCACCGTGGTGGTGGCCACACGCTGGAACTGCCGCGCTGCCGCTTTGTCCTGGATGTGCAGCAAGTCCAGAATCTGCAAGGAAAGTCCACGATAAAGGAACAAGGATCAGCACCCCCTCAGAGGGGGCAGCCTGGCTCCTGGCAGCAACCAAGGAGCCGCCCATGTGCTGCTTTGCTGGGCAGCTGGCATGACATGCCATGTGTGGAAGAGCCAGGGTCCTTCCCACGCACGCAGGATGCCTTTCTGGGCTCAAACCAGGAGCCTGCACCACTCCCTCCCAGAGCCAAAGGCTGGAAGCAAGAGCTACACACAGAGCTCTGTGTAGCACAGTGCCAAGCACCTCGTGTGATCAGACAACATCATCCAGAATTTCAATAAAACATGGAAAATCCAAGAGTGGAAATGTTCTACTGCCAGAAAAAACATGTCCACGTTGTGCTGGCTTGAGCCAGGCCACACTCAAGCAAAAGGAGCAGCACCAGCACTGTCCAAGCCAGGAGCTGGCTCTGCATTCCCCAGCAGAGGGGACGAAGGACTTACCTGGGGGCACACCTGTCTGTAGTAGTCCTCAAGGGACAGGCACTGCTGTGGGCAGGCAGCCAGGATCTTCCCAACTGCATCGCACTTCCTCCAGTCCAGAGCTGCTGCTTCAGTGCCAGCACCACCTACAGCAGCAGCAGAAATCCCAGATCAGCTCTGACCCATGGCCAGCTCTGGCTGAAGCCAGGTGTTCCTAGCCAAAAATTGGATTTTGAGCTTTTACTACTCTTGTTAAACCCAGCATCTTTCAGGAGACACCTGAACTTAAGGACAGAAAGGGGGAAATTGCTGTGCAAGAGCTCTGATAATGGAAAACAACTCCTACAGCCAGGTGGGTGAGCCAAAAGGTGGGAAGAGGTTGTGCTTGGATGGTAGGAGTTGGGCAGATGAGATTTTGGCACTAAAAACTGTGGGATTCAGCTTTTGGAGAGCAATAGCTTCCCTCCCTGGTAGGATATGGAGAACAGAGGATGGCATGGGTCTCACTGTCCCTTCAGCTCTCACAGCCCAGTACCCAGCATGGCACTGGGAAAGGGCATTCCCCAGGACTGATCCTGCCCTGGACACATGTGAGGTGTGACTCCATGGAGACACAAAAAGGATAAATGGGCTTGGAGCCTTTCAGTGTGGCCCACAAACAGATGTGTATCCCAAATTAGAGCAGCCTGGCAGCTCAGCACAGTCAGAGGCAAAGCCTGTGTGTCACCATGTCACCTCTGCCCAGCACAAACCAGTTCCTACACCCAGCTCTTGTGGCTCTGCACTTCTGGGCCTCTCATAGCATGAACTGTCTCAAGGCACCTCCGAGTCTGTGATCCTGGGACCCAGAGCTCCCCACTCACCATCTGTGCCCTCCAAGACACCCCGAACCACGGCCTGCACCCCGCCGGGCCTCAGCAGCCTCTCGGAGAGCAGGTGCCCGCAGAGCCGCCGCAGCCAGGCCGGAGCTGCCCCGGCACCTGGAGACCTCTGCAGGGGAGCAGAGGAGCAGGGTAAGGAGAGTGTTTGCACACAGCTGTGCCAACCCCACCGCTGGGCAAACAGCCTGTGCCCTGACAGAGAGCGCAGGACACAGACAGGCTTTGAATTGCTGCGTCATCCAGTGGCACAGAGCAAATCGGGAATTAATGACAGAGGTCAGCCCTCAAGTGCTTAGCATGTTATTCCATCTCTAGAAGTGTCCAAGGCCAGGTTGGACAGGGCTTGGAGCAACCTGGGACAGTGGAAGGTGTCCCTGCCCATGGCAGGAGGTGGAATGAGATGAACTTTGAGATCCCTTCCAGCCCAAGCCATTCTGGGATTCTATGATTCTGTTAAGGGCATTGTCCCATAGGGACCTTCCTAAAACACCACTCAGGAGATTCCCCATCTCCTCCTCCCCAGGAGACTTTGGATCAGCCCCAAAGAGCAGCAGGTGCCCTGTGTCATCCCCCGAGTGGGAAGGGTGAGGTTTGGAGGAGCAGAGGCTGTGCTTGGCCGGGCACGGCAGGTGTGGGTGCCAAGCCAAGGTGGCACGTGCGGCGATGACCCTCCCTGACACAGCCACACCCCGCTCCTGCACAGCACGGCTGCAATGACACACACCCGGGCAGCCTCGCCAGCGCTCGGGGACTGCCTTTCAAGGTGCAAGAACATCTCCAGGAGAGCAACACCCTCGGAGTGTGGGAACCACGGGGGTACGGCCCCCGATAGCCCCGGGTACCTGCTTGGGCTGTCCCTGCAGGATGAGCAGCTCCTGCACCGCCAGCGGCTGGTAAACACGGTCCAAGATGTCCCTCAGGGCTTCCCGGCACCGCGCCCGCTCCGCTTCCGAAACACCCTGGAACAAAACATACCAGGGCTGTTAAGAACAGCCCTGCTGGGCACTAAAGCTCCGGTCCCCACGGTGCCGGTGCCCTGCAGCCCCTGGCTGGGCTCCGTGCCTCTTGTCCTTTCCCTCACACGGGGCACGGCGGGCAGGGCACGGCAGGGACCGCCCGGGGAGCGGGCTGGGGCTCGGCTGGGCACCCACACCAACACCGGGGAGCGGGGACGCGGGGTGCGAGTGTGGCACGGACCTGGCAGAGGGCGGCGGGGCCGTGTCCCAGCACGCAGAGCCCGGCGAGGAGCAGACGGAGGTGGCGGGCGAGCAGCGGGGCACCCAAGGCCGGCAGCCGGGCCAGCTCCACCAGCGCGGCCACGGCGGCGAACAGCCGGGCC
>VZTZ01025949.1:38893-57636 GCA_013400955.1 Drymodes brunneopygia | reverse complement strand
CTGAAATCTAGAAAAATAACCACTTTGAATGATGGTTATCCCTTTAAATTAGAAATGGACTGAGGAGATCTGGTCTCCATTTGGGGTTTGTGAAACCTAAACCAGGTGCAGTTTCACTTTATGTTTCACTATATTCAAGCCACTAAAGCTCAGGGGTGCAAACTTGGGTTTGAGGTCCTCCCTCTATTAAAAAGCAGCTGGAAATGTTCACATAATTTTGGATAAAAGCAAAGGCTGTGGGACATAATATCGCAGTCCTGGTAAATTTAAAAATTAATGCAGTAATTATGGGATTTTAAATTTTGCTCATCTCTCCAGTGTCCTTATTATATCAGAAGAAATAAGCTGTCTCAGAAGCAGAGGACAAGGTTAGAGGTGGCATGGGGAAGAAATGGAAGTAACATAAGACACCTAAATATTGTTCCTTGTTTCATTTTCTTTCATACAGCAGTCTTGAAAAACATAAGAATTAACTTTAAGTCTATCCATCAAAGTAATCAGCCATTAGGGACTAAAAAACCAGAACAGCATGCATTCTGTTAATATTAGACCCAGGTAATTGTGGGAGGGGAAGGGGTGAATGCTGTCAATGATATCAATGAGATTCCAGGATATTCTCTGTGTGATACCCAGGAGCAAGCTTGTACTAAATCTCCACCATCTGGGGTCTTGCATGCTGGGGGCACCAGGAAAACTATTAACACAATAAAAACAAACTTCTCATCACATTTTCTTCCCCCTTCTCACACAGTAAAGCATGGCATTTAATGACTTCATAGCAGTAGGATATTCCAAATTAAATACATTCCTGATGTTTTCCTCATCCTTGGTGTAATCTTTCCTTAAAAGTACTGGAGAGTTCTTATTTGGGATATGGTGAAGGACCAATGTTCCCTCAGAAGTGAAATCTGTAAGAAAGGACCACACAGTCCTCTCATGAAAGAGCTTAGCTAACTGTCAGTCTTACTTGCATGTAGTGTGGCCTTGCTTCATTGCTCTTATAGGCAAGACCATGGCACAATGAAGTCACCACAGGAAGACCATGTCCTAGCAAGAGAACAGAAGCCCCTTCTGTAGTTTCAACTTGCCTTTAAGTCTGACCCTTCCCCAACCCCAGGGAATGAAATTCAAGTCTACAGGAGAGTAGTCATAAAATGAAGCAGAGACAGATGCCAAAGATGAAACAGGTAGCAACAACCACTTCTATTTTTAATTGTTTAATTACCTCTTTCTCAAGCTTCTGGAACTCCTCCTGAAACTCTTTATGTTCTCCTGTAATGCTTTGCAGTGCATCCACATTTGAACTTAGAGTAAGGTTAAAGATGTTCTCCACCTGCAAGTTGAAATAACTTATTAATTTTGGGGAAGAAACAAAACTATATGAGGATATCAATGAAAATACAGAATAATACTGTACCTGAGATTTGTACAGTGCTCCTAAAATACCTCCTGTGAGCTGAAGAATCAGGATCAGAAGCAGTCCAATAAAAAACTGAGAAGAAAATAAAAGGGGTAGAAAACTATGTTACTTTTGACCAAGGTGATAGAATGATGTTCCAGTCAGAGCTGCTCCAATTATTTCTTCTTTGACAGTGAGAAAAAGTGGTGCTGAAGACAGAGCGTGCCCAGCTGTTGATCAAAACAAGGCACACACCAAAATCATGGCATTATAACAGTGTGTAGGTGAGAGTGGGGCAGGAGGACAGGAAGGGCATTCTAGGTGGACCAGCAAAGGGAGTAAGTGGGAATTTATAAAATTAAATAGGATAGGTAATGGGGGAAAGTTGATGGAGGGAACTTTGATGATTGCTGGATGGAAAAAAAGTTAGTGACAAAATCAGGTCTCTCTGGACCCTGTCTTCTTGCTGATGAGACCAACTATCATTTGTACCACAACAGAATCCAGAAGAGGCCCAAACTCAAGGTAAGCAATGAAATAACAGGACCATAATCATGGTTTTGGTTAAATTAAAATGTCCCCATCCTCATTTGATACTACTTGCAAGGACTCTATCCATCAAATATAACTGTGGCCTGTTAAAGGTAGAAATATGTTTTTCTTTCCTACCAACATCAGCATGCACTGGCTTTCCTTTACAGCACCGCAACATCCCAGGAAACCAAGGATCATAATGATGGCACCCACGGCTATTAGTAGATTAACTCCTGCATACATGCTGCTGTCTAACCCCTGAAAATAGAGAGAAAAAAGAAATCTTTCAGCTACAAGAAGGTCCTTCCAAAAACATCTGTATTCCCCAAAACAAGAGAATTATTTTGTAACTGACAAATATACTGAGTAGCAACTATGGAGAAATTTCTAATCCGTAAATAAACAATGCTCTGTTCTCAAATGTTGTGGTGGAGAGCTNAACATACATTGGTTTTGAATGGGAACTTTGCCTGCTTGGAGGCAAAAATGTGAGAAAACGCTTTCAGTTTTGGTCCTGACTCTTAATTCAGAGGTTTTTGGGGAGTACTAAGTACTAAGCTGCTTCAGGAAAGCAGCTTCTCACACATTTCTTTTCTGAATAGGAAATCTCTCAAAAAATAAGGTATAGTAGTGGTTGTGATTTTCCAAACTCCATTGCATCGCTTGAGCCATCATACTAGAGATTGTCAAGTATGGCAGTTTTGGTTCTAGTAAAATGTTGATTGAGGAGTGAAGGTTGTGATGATTCCCCTTTCACAGAAGAGAATGGCAGAGCTCTCCACCATGACCTAATTTACCTGATGACACAGTGTCATCGTGAGCCAAGTTCTCTTGTATCCAGGCTCTGCCAGACATGAGACATCTGAGACTGGCTAAGGGTAACAGTGTCTTCAGCCAAATGGCAGGAAATATACAAAGCTATCTTCTTACCACCACCATCTTTTTGTCTCCAGATGGGAAAATACTGATTTAAAAGTTATTGTTCTTAACTGATAGGCTGTGCTAGAACAACAGGGGAGTTATCTGAAGAATTGCAACTCAATCAATACTAAAAGCGCAATCTGAAAGCTGAAAATAAATGCTTCCATCTGACACCTGGCTGTTTTTTCACTTCTAGGGCCAAAAAGTCTTTTTGAAAACAGGGGAATGCAAATTAAGCTTTCAAATCAATTTGCATTTCTATGGCCCAAATTCATTTGAAGAAATATACTGCTTAAACCTTAGAGTCAGTGCCATTGGGTACACACTGGGCAAAAGGGCCTACAGGACCATGGAGTCTTTGAAACAGCAGGACCAACCTCTGCAGCATGTCTGCAAGATTAAGAGCTCCTCAAAACTCTTTTCCCTAGCTTTGTAGGAAATAAAAGTCATAATATCCAAAGTAATTTAATAACCCATACAAAAATCCAGGAGGGCAGGTCAGGGTCTATTTTCTACCCTCCAGGAGGACTTTTAGAACATTGTAATCCTAGATTCTTGGGTATCCAAAACTATTTATATATAAATATGAGAGGGAAAGGATAAGGTGTTTTTAAGGAGCTGTTGAAAATTGAAGGAGAAAATCCTTTCTCCCTTTCAAAGTTGCAGTTACAAGGGAAAAGAGAATTGTGTTATTAAAGACAGTGAGAAAGATAAAAATATTCCCTACAGACATGTGGAGTAACCCTAGGAATAAATATGACTATACTATTCTAATAGGGAAAAACATTGTAAATTCTGTGAGCTGCATGGCTCCACATTATTCTCTCTAACACTGAAATCATTAACAAAACCATAATTATTTTTCATTAGAGGTGAAAGACACGTTTTCAAACAGAAATCTGTGTGCATCTGCATGAAACTACATTAATAACACTAGCAGCTACTTCTCATAGCCACGTGTCTCTGCTTGCATCAATCACTTTGTCCGACTATCTGCACCATGATGTTTAATCTTAACATCATAAAATGCATTCTTTTCACCCACACAAACCACCTCAACAAAACCATAGCAAATTTGTGGAAATGAAAACAAGAAATTAAAGTGTATGGAGTGGTTTCCATGTTTTACGTGGTGCTGGTACGACTGCATGCATTTACCTGCTGAGCACCGGTAACACGTATCCATATAGAGAATCCCAAAATGATGCAACCACACACCTGTGGGAGGAAATAAAGACAAGTTAGAAAGGTCAGCAACTTTTTTGCTAACGTTCAGTATCCAAATTGCACCATATGCTGTCCAAACTTCTGAAATCATTTGTTTGGCAAAGCAAAAGCAACATGAATTGCTGGAGCAGAGAATATTGATTCATTTCCAGGAAAATTCATAACTGTAGTTAAATCTTCAGGTATGCACCAAATCCCTGATGTTTCTACCCCAGAGGACTATGCATTTACGTGATGATTTATACATGTGTTTGGGAAGCACACAGAAATTCCATCAGATGAGAGAGGAATATAAATTGCTATTTTATGTGTAAAACGTGTCCATAAAGAATGTATAATGGAAACATGAGATTTGATAAGGGATGTTTGCATATCTGTTGTTTCTAGATTTATTCAGGATACGTATCTGTTGACATTCTCTATGGTAAAGCTACCAGGAAGAGTTCTAAATAAATTCTTTTTGCTGTCTCAAATGCAGCAAAATCTGACTATCTCCAATCCTTAGAACAGGCCTCATAAAATGCCTAGAGTGATTGTTTCCATTATATTTTTTCAGAAAACAGCCAAGTACAACTTGGTCTTGTATATGTGAATGTTTGACCAGCACGACTTTCCTTAAATTGTTGAAGTCAGGGAAGATGAATCCCAGCTCCAGAAACATTCCCTCATCTCTAGTTGTGCTCCTATTTCATCGATCATTGAGGTACTGTTCCTTTGTGTGCCAGTGACTCTATTCCTAACCTTGTTGTTGATTATTCTTACACAGACTTTTTCTTTATTAAGTGTTGGACATAGGTAACCAACAGGTTGTGCCTACTGAGATGACTGGTAGGAAAGAGACACCACTGAGGACCAGGGACTAGTCAGATTTAGAATTCTCTCTGCCTGCCATTAACACTCAAGTCATAAATAGCCCTGAAATGTTATTTCGAATTTCTCTTGAAGACTAGGACTGTTGAAATTAAAAGAGTTATTTTTATATGGTTTAGATTTTTTTCTTTAAAAATACTTTCCCCACAGAAGTTTTCATATAATATTCAGCATCAAAGACATTAATGACCTTAGCAGATTATTGAATATGGGATAGGGCCAGCACTCAGACATGGGTACCACACATTTTCCTGCTCTAAGTAAAGCTCCTATAAATACATTTTAAACATGAAAAGGAAAGTTGTACAATCAACTACAACTATAATGTTATCAAATTTAGCTAGAATTCCCCACTGAAACCTTTTGAATCCTGCTGAATCTGCCTACCAACAGATGGTATCATGTGACTGAACATTTCAGTCTCAGTCAGCAACACTGTGTGAGTGATGTGGCTATTCCCTAGATAACATGGGCTTGCTAATGTGAAAGTTTCCTCTGAAGCATCTATTGCTACTAAAACAAAGAGAGTTTGTCACACTGTCTTTTTTGTTACATAGGACCTCTGTAAAATGCAGCAGAGTAATAGAAGCAAATTCAGCTAAATGTACAGGAACTCGTCAATCAAATGGGAATGTTGCAATATTTCCTCTATGTAAAAATAGAAACATAATTTATAAATTTTATAAAATTTATAAAATTTTAGTAAGATGTGCATATATTTTAATTTTTAAAATACAGTTGGTTTAGGTTGATAAAAGATGCCCCATTTCAGTAAAATCTTAATGGTTTCTTTCTGTTTATTTTCATAATATACAAAGTGTACAAAAATACACAAAGAAAAGTTTTGAAACAGCAAATAAAAATGGTCTGTTTCCAAAGAGTCCAAGTTGAACATGTCAAGTTTGCTGAAATGCTCCATTTTAATTTTTACAGTTTTTTAAATAAAGTTTCAAGTAAATAAACTTTCATTTCAGGAAATTTCATTTTTAATGAAACTTTTGTGTTTTCTGATGGAATAAAATGAACTTCTTTGAAAATGTCTTCATCTATTTTCCCAAAATTAGATTGCTAATGTATGTTTGCCTTAACCCTTGATATAGAATCTGTGATCTTATCTCAGTCTCATAAACTGAACAGCAACAGTACTGCTGTCCCTCAGATTTGGTTGGTCCTTCTCAAGCTTACAGTTTGGGTGTGAGGAGGACATACAGCCTAGTTAGTTAAATCAACATCACCTCAGATGAGCCTGACATTGTGCTGAACCAACAGTATATTAAGACTCTGCAATTCCCACACACACAAATGCCAAACTTACGGGGAATTTCCTCCACTGGCACACCCTTTTCAAACAAGGATATCAGGAGGAGTTTTTACAAGGTTGCTTCTGTTAAAGAAAACATTTGACTGGAGCACTTCCTTGAGACACCAGATATTACAGCTCCAAGCAGATCTTACAGAGAAGGTGGTCTCTGGCTCAGCAAATCTGCTCTCCTTGTGTTGCTGCTTCAGGGACTGAGATGTTCACATTAATGGTCAGGGAAGGGGCCACTTTGTAGATGGGATTGCAAGTCTGGTATTAACACCTGATCAAAGATGCTCTGTCACTAACCACGTTGCTTCAAACTAGTGTCAGACATCAGTATTCAGTGAAAAAAAAGGTAATTCTACAATTTTGCATGATGTGGAGTAGCAGAAGTTGACAATATGAGAACAGCAGGTGAGACTGGATGTCCTGCAAACTCCCAAGAAGGGAAAGAAGAAAAATCTAACATATGTGTTAAGTTTAATGTACAAAACTGACAAGGATTAATTTAAGAACTGTTAGAAACTCCATATAGGCACCCAGTTCCAAAGCACAGATCCTCAAAAACCCATAGTCTGCTATTTTGCACCAAACTGGGAAGATGAAAAACTCTATTTTAGTGCTGGAGCCCAGGAAGGGGCTCACAGGTATGTAGATGCCCAGGGAACACATATCATGTAGTGAAGCCATAGTCAATTTGCAGAGCTATCTTGGATTACTCCTGGGCTTTACACATTTAATGTGATGCTGCATGAGCTGCTAAGAAAAAGCCATCAGAAGGCTAGGAAGCCCATTCCTTAATCTTCTAAGAGGGGACACTCCCTGAGAGATTGCAAAGGGTGTAAAGTGAAAGGCCACCAGGTAAATATGCAACTGTCATTCTTATCTATTAAGGTTAAAGCCACCTTCGTTTCCCAGTATCAGTAATTTTCCACTTGTCAGCTGCCTTGTGCACTGCAGAGAGCACCTGTGGGATGAGTGGCTGTGAAGCCATCTCTGTTCCCTCTACCTTACTATTGCAGTTTAATAATTTTCAGGAGTTAGAGACAGGATTGTGAACCAAAAAATTCAGTTTCATTATAATTCTGCCCATACACCTGTTCTTCCCAATCTTGATCGTGCTAAACTAAACATCTTCCTAAAAATAATTAACTATAGCTACATTCCTGTCCTTCTGTGTTTCATTCTTCCCTGTCTTTATAGTGCTAACCATCTTCCCTTAAAACATTTAACTACAGTTGCATTCCTGTCCTTCTCTGTTCCATCCAGGCAGTCACATGCTCAGTGAATGCTCTCAACATTTTCTTCCTCAGAATACAGTATGAGTTTTCCAAATTTGATATAAAGATAGGAAGTTTGTTTCACACATGCTTGTTTCAAGACTCCTCCAGGGTCCCACCCCTTTTTTTCCCTAGGAAATCCATACTGTTACTGGAGGCATGGGACACTATTCCAATGTTCATTCTAGAAGTAGTTTGGAGCTTCCCTAATGCTAGTCTGAGACATTTGCCCATGTTTTAGCTTACAGTAAACACAGATGAACATGAACAGGTGTGCTGGTTTTGGCTGGGTTAATTTTCTTCACAGTGTCTGGTATAGGACTGAGTTTCAGATCTGTGCTGAACACAGGGTTGATTACATAGAGAAATTTTTGCTGTTGCTGAGCAGGGCTTACATCAAGTTTTCTTTCTCCTTTCATACTGCAACACTGGTGAGGAGGCTGAGGGTGTGCGGGAGGTTGGGAGGAGACACAGCCAGGACAGGTGATGCCAACTGGCCAAGGGATGTTCCAGACCATATGACATCATGCTCAATAGATAAAGCTGGGACAAAGGAGGAGGAAGGCAGGGGACATTGGAGTGATGGCATTTGTATTCACAAGTAAACATTTCACATAATGAGGCCCTGCCCTCCTGGACATGGCTGATAACCTGCCTGCCCATGCGAAGCAGGGAATTAATTCCTTGTTTTGTTTTGCTTGCATGCATGGCTTTTACTTTCCCTATTAAACTGTCTTTATGTCAACTCACGAATTTTCCAGCTTTTATGCCTTCAATTTTCTCCCTGATCCTGATGGTGGGGGAGTGAGTGAGTGTCTGCATGATGCTTGTTTGCTGGTTGGGGTCGAACCACAAAAACAGGAAAAACTTCCTGAAAGATAGGAAGTCAAATTCAGAAACTTTCAGATTCTTGTAAGTACTGTTGCCTAAAAGCTTCAATGCAAATATCAAAAATCTTCAATCTGCCTTGATAGAAGTGGAGGAAGAAACTGGGGGAGGCAGTCCAAACCATCACTGGTCTGTCAGGAATTTCTTTGTGAGGCCCATAAGCAATCAGAGAATTTGGGCCAGCCACAAATTTGCCAAGGCTACTGTTTGTGGTCCCTTTTGAATGGTATCACCTTTTCACTTGAAAACAAATCCCTGGAGGCAAAGCCCATACTGTGGCCAGAAGTTCTGCTTCTGGTTTCAGTGAACCCCTGGTGAACCTGACAAAGCTCTGTCAGGAAATCTGACAGTGAGGTTGAGCCCTGAGAGTAATGTTCTTTAACTCAAACCTTTCCAGAGCTTTCAGGACCTGAAATTCTTGTAAGCCAGCTGAGATGTGATAAATAGACAAATACAGTTCAAATAAGACCCAGAAACTTGCCTGCTGTGCTGTGCTGTGTCGGCCTTGGTACAGCTGTGGCAGTACTGCCAGCACATACATTCTTACAAACGTTTACTGTCCACCATCAGAAACTAATTATGCACTGAATGTAATGCAAAGAACCACAAAGAAGGATATGAAAACCATTTATCAATTAGGAGGCTAAAAATTCAAGTGAATTTTCCATGTTATCTGTTGCAACTACATTTTCAGGATCTTGGGTGCAAACAGAAGCAATAAAAGGAAGAGAACTGTGCATTGCTGTTGGAGAGTCTGTCATCTTCTGACTTTGATGAGTAATGTCCCTTGACATGAGGAGTACAAGATGAACAAGGAGACAGATTTGTGGCTTGTCTACTTTTGAATGCAGTGGGAAAGGTGTTTAGATGGAAAAAGACAAAGGGAAGGGCAAAAGTTAGATATGTTCTCCCCTCCCCGATTTAGAATCATACTCTGGTTTCAGTTATGCTCTATTTTCTTTACAATTCCTTTAACTACAGTACTTGGGGAACACATTTCATACATCATTAATAACAGTTTAAACACTGACTTACCCAAAACAAAAAGTTGAAGATGAACATGGAGTACTTCATACATTTGCTTACACCCGCCATTTTCAACAAGCTGAGACAAAAACCAGTGCTGAAAAAGAAGCTTTCCTAAGAGTTTGATCTTGATATAAAAGTTGTTCTTGCCTCTTCTGAAAACCTCTCAAACCAGGTCAAATACACTGTGCTCTGCTCCTGAAAGCAAAAGTTATGACCAAGTCATCCACAGCTGCTTAAATAGTTGCTTGACCATAGGTAAATATTAACCAAGGATTGGGGAAGCACTACCAGTTGTTATCACCAAGTTTCCAGGCTCTTACTGTGTCTTGTGATTTATACTTCTCTGTAATAATCCTACTACGTGTCCTACGCCCCAAAAGTAAATAATGCAGAAGAAGTTATAGTTTCGAGAGGTGAGCATAAAAATATTTTACAGATCTGCTTTTAAGAGGAGGTTGAAATGATTGCATTTCTTTATGTTGCAGGGTTTCCTATTTCACTGCCTAGTGTTTACTGCCAGCATTCACTCAGTTGTGTTTACACTTCCACTTCAGGTGTTCAACCAGCAAAAAGGGATGGCTCTGCTTTTTCCTGGCAGAGGAGGGGTAAGGAATCTGCCAACATTTTCTCCCTCTGAAAATCTACTTCAGATCCTTTTCCTCACCAAGTCAGGACCCCAGGAGCCTGAGCATTGTGGTGCACAAAAGTCCTACTGTGCAGGTTTCCAGCAGCATTTTGAACCCCAGGGCAGTAACCCTAGTTCTGGCATTAGATGCAGGATACCTCCCAGCAATAGGAGCTAGACTCAGTCCAGAAAGCAAGGCAATAAGCCTATTTCATTGGATTTGGGCTTTGTCTTGTTTGTTTTCTTCTGTGTCCCTCCAACTAGGAATCCTGAGGCACAAATAGAGGTATTTTTGCTGGTATTTTTTTAATCAGCCTATTTTCTGAAGAAGCCCCATCTAACAGCGCTTGTAGGAATGAGGGTCAGACACAGGTTTCTTTGAGTTTGTCACAAAAGAAAAAAAAAGAAGCTTTAATTTTGGAGATGGACACAGTGTGAGAATAAGGGCACACTGGTCTGAACTTATTTATGAAGTCCACTTGGCACAAACCCAGTTTTCACTCTTCAACATCAATTCCTGTTCCTCAATTCTACTCTATTTGAAAAAAAATTGGAAGTGTTAGTATGTAACACAACTATGGATGGTGACAAAAAGATGTAACTTAGAATCTGGGTTTTGTAGGATCCACAAAAAAAACCCCACCAGTATTCTACATTTAAAACAACTTCTTCCAGCTTCTCTCTTAATTAGCATTCCCTTTTTCAGGAGTGGATCTATACCTGCCTCTGACTTCCCATGCTCCTTCCTGGAGTAATACTCTTTGTTATAACTCTAGGATACCAACCGTCTGACTACTTTATTTTAAATATTCACCCTAAATCTGAGAATGTTCCTAAAAATAATTGCACGCATGAAATAAAGATTTTGTAAGGATTCGGAGAAACAACTCTGTGGCATGGTTTAGCTCTAAAACACTCCACAAATAAGTAAATTGAGAAATGTGGGTGTCTTTATGGAGAGCTGCCATAGCCACAGATGACTCATGAGAAAAGTTTAAACGGTCATATAAAAATGCATGAAAAGGACCGTGAAGGGTAGGAAGGGTGACACAGATGACACAAGATTTGAAAAAACAAGTCTGCAATCAGATCATACAATTGCAGTAAAATAAGTTTATTGTAGGTGGATTTCTGAAATGGCATTGTGTACCAAAAACTATACTGCTGTAAATCTTCACACAGAGTAGATGCTGATTAAGGAAGGCTTGAGCTGTAGCACTGTTGTCTATGAGATGCTTAGCCCAGCATTCAGTCAGAGATGTCTGAGGGCAGATGTGCTGGGGCAACAATAGCATAGCAGGCAAGCTCAAGCATTCACACTGGCTCTTCAGAAAAGGCCAGTGTGCAAGGACCATCCACATGCAAATGCCCAGAACTTCTGCTGTTCCTTGGTTTTCATTTTGGTGGGGTTTGGGGAGGCTTCTTGTCACAGGCTGGGGTTTTGGGGGTTTTTAGGGGTTTTTGGGGATTTGGGTTTTTTAATAAGACTATTGAACATAACCACAAGTGAGTTCTGGTAAGATCCCAGTTAACAACATCCTAAATTACAGCTGCTGAACAGAAACTCAGTATCTATCTGACTTTGCTACAATTTCTACATGTTTCATATCTATATTTAATCTTAAGCAAAAATATGCCATCTAAGTTTAGAAGCAAACAAGCAGTTTTCAATAAGTGACAGATTTTCATCTTAAATCTTCTGTACGACTGCTTATTTCTTATTTCCTGACTATACAGTGCTTTTTTTATGCCTTGGAGAAGGGAAAGGCTACAATTATGGCACAGATTACATTCTTAGTTGTGCCTACAAGTATGAAGGTCATGCAGATAATTGCAGAGGCTTATAAATCACAGGAATAGCGTAAGAAATTTTGCTGCTATTTGTCTGCATATGAAATTGCTTCCACTACCCCTCCACTAACAGTTTAGATAATCAGCTATACCCTTCCAATAAAAAAGCCTGTACCACAAACTGCTCGAAAACTTTTCTCAGCAAAGAATTTGTGGAAACCCATTTACTTACTGCTCCTCTACAGATTAGAAGTGGAGGGTTATCAGTGCAGAGCCGGGGTGCAGGACACAGCGGGAGCCTCTGACGCAACACACACAGCTCCCTTTATGACCAGGGAGTTCTGACAACGTGCTCACACAAGAAACTGGAAAGAGAGAGGCATATTTTGGCAAACAAAGAACAAGCCAGTACATCTGTAATGAACCCGGAGTAAAGCATCTCCCCTTTGACACATCCCAAGCAACTACAGTTGGTTTGCAACGTTTTTATCTTCCTTCACCCCTGAGCCTTCCTCACTTTGAGTCATTTTTGTCTTGTTTTACAACCTCCATTTTCTCTTGTGAGGTGCCTCCATAAGGTCAGGATGTCACTGTATCAGATGATTCACTGAACAGCCAGTCATACATTCAGGTTCAGACTTGAAAAATTGATTTGTCTTGGATAGCAGTAAAGTCCTTGAATGGTGGGGTGTGAATAGGGAGAATAAAAGGGATTTTGCCCATCAAAATTTCTCCTCTGTTCAGTGATAAATGCACAACAGAGAAGATAGATAAGAATTACATTCAGAGTGGAGCTTGAAACATCAAGGGGATCAGTAGATCTCAGGATCTGCTGAATCAGTATATTCAGCTTATATCAAGTGTGCAGAGATGGATTTCAGGTTGTCACTGCACTTGTTTTTCAGTCAAAGGGATACTTAACCTCTTGCAAACTTGCTTGGTGTTCTGAGGTCACTACTTAATACAAGTTTCTGCATTTCCTAGTTAAACTCCTGTCTAAACAGAAATGCAAATTATAACAGTTTTTCATGATTTCACAGTAAGTTGCTTACCCATAATACCAGGTGAAGCAAATGTTGAGTGCCATTAGCCTTGTCAGCATTTCAACACTCATCTAAAACAGGGTGTGCTGCCTAACAAAGGCATGTTTGCAATGCAAACAGTAGGACATGCACTTTCCAAACAGTGTCTGTTCTTGTCCTTGACTGTACTTGCAATGCAAGGTCTGACTAAGCTTGTCCTTAGTCTACCACCACTCAAGTTTTGAGTTACAACCTTAGCAATTAGATATTATTGTAATATTATAAAAGCTTGTAATACTTCAACTGTAAAGCTGAACAATACTTCTACGTCCGATTCTTAGCAATATTCTACCATTTCCTAACAGATCTTATTTTTGATATGTGGCACTGCCATGACAGCTGAGTTTATACTCAAATCCCACAGTCAAGCAATTACAAGACTCCCTGCCCTCATTTTAAACTATCCTTTGATTTAAGCCTTGAGTTGAAGGGTAAGAGTGGAAAGCATGACAAAAATATACCCCATAACTCCAAAAGCTGAATAAGAAGTAGAAGAAAGAAGACAGCAGTACTGCATTTAATCATGTGTCTTAATCCATTTTCATGATTTTGGGTAGCTGATTCGTGATTTGCAATACTACGAATGCATAAACTTTTTGGAAACTTCCATGCCTCACAGAGTTTAGATAGCTATGCTTAAGTCCAAGGCTGACATTGCAATTGACCACATGAAAAGCAGCGGGAGAGTTTTCAACCAGTGTATGGGCGGCTGTATAAGCTGTGCCTTCACAGCATCTTCCAAGGAGTGGAGACTTCTTAGGAGTGATGAAGCTTATCCTAAAATAGGCATGAAAACAGGACAAGTGAACAGTCCCCTTGAAATGCCTGTGTCTTGCCACTGACCAAAAAAGTGAGTCCACAAATCTGAAGACATATGAGATGGATTCCATGCTGGAGTTTCCTCAACAGGGCAGCATCTCTATTCCACAGCAGACACTTTTTGTTCTTAAAGTGCTCTGAAGGAAGAGCATGTGTCTTTTGCTTATAAAACTTCTTTGTTCTGTTAAAGTGATGCAAAAAGTGGGGAGAAAAGACAACAGGAAATGTGGATCTAGTCCTAGTTATGTTGCACTGTGGGCATGTCTGCAGAAGTTTTGCCATGAGATGGCTTTGCCCTGACCCAAAGCTGTGCAGCTGCTGTAGCCAGGTGTGTAGCCCAAAGCTGCAAGCCCTATCTTTCAGAGGCCCTGATTGATTACAGCTCAGCAGTGCTCTGACCCCAGCCCCACCCCAGTTACCGCTCAGAACAATTTACAATCCACCCAGAAAGCTATCTGGTGTGACCTCTCTGCCAAATATTGCTACTCACTTCCTTCCTTTCTTGCCCTCCATTCTAGCACACCCTGAACTGTTACAATATGAGAGAGCTTCCTGTTCCTCAGAACAGGATCTGAAGTGTCTCCATTTCCTATGGGCTGATAGAGTGGCTCCTGTTAGTGTCCCACAGGGAACTGATTTCTTACCTGTTAGGGCTTTTACTTTCATTTTTAAATAATAGGTGCTTGTAGCCATCAGCAATGTAAACACTTCTTTCTTGATAACTACGTTCTTCTGCACTCCAGCCAAGAGATACGCAGACGCTGTATATAAAAGATATAGCCCAAACTGAGTTGGTGAACAACCCAGCTCACTAGAGGCAGTGGCCTGATCATCAAAACAAACTTGGATGTCCAGGGCATGTCCATACACACAGGAGCAGGCAGATGCTATTGTGTGCCCTGCCAGCCCCAGCTCTGGGCTGGGAAATGTGTAGCTGGGTTACCCTGGTGCTCTCCTCTCCTCAGAGGCCTAGAGAAAGGCAGTGTGGTTGTGTAACATCCCTGATTCCAAAACAAGCCCTCAGGGGGCACAGACATTTCTGTGGAGCAGGTGAGTTTTTTGGCCATCAGGGTGCTGGTCGGAGGTGTGTCATACCTTCCCTCTGACCACACTTTTCACATTAGCCATGTAAATCGTGTCCCCTGGGAGAGAGTTTAAATGTGGATATGTCTTTACAAAAGGTTCCTATTCTGACAAAAGTTTCATCAGAAAATCCCCATCCAGCTCTGTGCTAAACTCCTACCCAGGCACTCCATGGCCTGGCGCCAACAGCACTCATATGTTCCTGTTTTAGCAAGGTCTGGTGTCTCAAACACTCTCACTTCCCCTACAGTAACAACTCTTCCAGAAAGCAAACCTCAAGCAGCCTGTGATCCGCTCTGCCTCCCAAAGGGTGCAGCCTTCTCTTCCCATACACCACTGGTTTTCTTCTGAGCCTTTCATCTGAAAACTCCCTGAAATACATATCTTTAAGCTTTGAGTGATACTTGGCTAATATTAAAATAAAGTAAGTCCTTAAATATGAATAAACTCACATACCTAATCCACATATTTCTCTTTACACCCTCCCTGCCTCTCCAGAGCTTGTTTACTGCTAGCTTTCTTGGCTGCTTTATATAATTTAGCTCATTTTTGTACTTCATGAACTAAGATCTTCTTTTATGTCAGAGCTTATGTCAGGGATTTCCTATTTCCCAGCACCTGGTCAAGATTCATTTAAACTGTATGCCTCCAAGTTTAAAATCTTTTGGTGGTTTCAGATTTAATTCATCCTGGATTGACATGATAATCAGTGTCAGTAAGGGTCTCACTATCTAGCCTGCCAGTATATTTTTGAGTCTAACTTTGTAAAAAAAAAAGCTTGCTAAAGAACCCATACTGAAAAGGTTTCTTGTAGTTTTGTATTATGTAGGCAGGGCTCCATGTACAGGAGCTGTGACTAACATAAGAGGTGGTATTTTTGACCCCTGGCATTTTCAGCATATCTTGAAATTGTCTGTGTTATAAAGTACAGATTGCTGTGAAGCAAGATGCCTTAAAAATGCAGAGAGCAGCCTGTGTCAATGAAGAATCAAATGGTTTCATATGCATCTTTAGAATATTGCCTTCTTTTTCAAGCAGGGAGGAGCTGAACTAGGAGTGTTTTTCCTGGAGAAGACATCCATGTTTCATATTCAGGTCTAAACACCAGGAAATAATTCTAATTTTGTTTTTGCTTATGTAAATCAAAACAAGTTTATAAGGCAAGTCACTTTGAATGCAAATGCAAAATACTATGTCTAACTGTTCTCCTGCCATAATTTTCCCAAGGAAAAAGAATAAACCTGTTAGAGAAATGTGACACTTTCTCTCTGAATTTTCCCTGCTGCCCTCCAGCAATGGGTGGGAAGTATCCCAATGATAGGAGGTCCAGACAGATACACAGTCATTTTGTGATCCAAAACCAAATACTTAGCAGTTAGAAAATGAGAACTAGGTCATTCTGTTGTTGTTTTACAGATATGAGTTATGCAACATTAGTTATATTATTCTCCATAAAGATGTTTCTTAATGCTTTGTATGAAAATTCTACATAATACAGGCAGGCAGGCAATGTGGTCACCAGTTATGTTTGGAATTAGTACACAGGAAGTCCATAACATCTGCTGTGAAATTTTACTCAAAAAATGCAGATTTGATATTTATTTTGACAAGTGTATTTCTTCTATTTCAGGATGATATGACACTCAATCCCCTCTTTCAGTGAGGTTTAGCTCTGTTTGGCAAAGTAATAAATACTAAACACATTAAAAAATTTTAAAACTAATATATTATTGCTTACTAATATAAGTAAGTAAGTTTTAGCTTTCAACATTATTAATTCCTGAAATTTCATTTGAGGTAAAGCATCCATGCTCTTAAAGTTGAATGGGAGCTTCTTTATTTTTCTATGGTTGCTGTAGACAAAGTGATGCTATCAAAAAACACAGCACAGCGAATGAGCTACAGGTTTTATAACCCCCTGGAACTCAGAGATCCTCTGGGAGTATTCTACCAGATGTGTATGGTCTTTTCACAGTCCAGAGAGGAGTTTCCATCAACCCCCATCTGCTCACTGACCTTCACAATCCCACTGACATTAAACTCCGCTTCTCTCCAGCACTTTGTGGGCACTGGGGTCTTTCCTGATTCAGATAGTTGTATTGCTTTTTCAGTTTAATCCCCTCACACACAAAACTTTCATTTGTACCCCTGCGTGCTGTTTTTTACAAAACTTGAATATGAAAATTCTGTCATTTGCAGACTATAAACATTTGTTGAAAAAACTCTTATTTCAATTTCCATTCATCTTTGTCCCGCAAGTGCTATTCATTTATCCCCTCTATACATAAAAAGACTCTTTTCTTTCCAAATGTTTTTTCTGTAGCTGAAAGGACAGGAAGAGAAGTGAAGAGTAATACTGAAAACTTCATAGTAACTACCAAATAGCAGAGTTAGAGACTTTACCTACTGGCAATGACCCAGAATTATAACTTGCACATGTGCAATTTACATTTGCACTAAAAACTAATTTCCTTCTGAAGCCATTGAACAAAGATGCTGTAAAGAGCTGTTCCTCCTCAGAAAAGCAAAGAAGCCCATGCTGAGGGACTGTTGGCCTCTCAAGCCTGTAATCAGAGCTGAGAGTGGTGAACTTTCAGAGGAATCTCAGAACCATCCAGCGCTAAGCTTCAAATGTTAACCACTACCGTAAAAATAGTTCCTCTTTTTTTCATCTTTCACAAATTATCTGGGATTACCTCCCTCTGATCAGATAAGCACATGGAACTGGGATAGTCCTGGCTGTTGCATAGAGATGAGTCTCTTCAGTGCCCCAAGAGGTGTCCAAGATTTTCCTTTACTGAGACAGAAAGAAAAAATATACATGCTGGAATAATCTTGGGGCTTTTGTAGCTGTAGAAGTTCTTAGAGACCAGCTCAGGCTTTTGTAGGTCATGATGTGCTTCCTCACTTGCTCTCTGATCCCCTTGACTCATTCTATGACAAACACTACAACACCACAAGGGAGGAGCATCTGAAGTCAAGCCTTTGATTGATGCCATCCATGTGGGACTTCAAAGCTCTGCACACAGCTGGTCTTAGAGCTGGCTCTGAAAATTTAAAATCCTCCTCTGCAGGGCCAGGCAAGACAAGCTTTAGGGAACTACTCTGCTTCAGAGTATCTGTCTTGGGTGGATAGCTGGAATGGCAGAGACCTCTGTCAGAGAGCTAATGGAACAACTCAAGCCAAAATTCAGTTAATATACTCCATATTCTATGTTATTTGAGTCACTATGAGAACTACTTGCCCCTTTGAAGGTATTTGGCCAAAGCCAAATCTTGAGCAACCGTGTTAATATTCATGGTATGAGCCAGAGGAATTTACAGGAAGTGTGAAAAATAAATGCAAATGAGGAAACTAGTTTTAATTTTAAATAGAATCTTTTTCATGGATAACATTTGAAACAGAGGTGAGAATACTAAAAGGAAAGGGACAAAACTTCACAACTAAAAGTCAAACAGGATCATTTTCATGTCATACCTCCTTGGAACACAGTTTCTACAGTTAAGATAATAAAAGAAACTCTTCCATTAAGGTGTAGGCTTCCCATCAGTTTAAGGCTGGGCTTTGTGTCTTCTCTTTGCTAAACCATTTACTCTCTCAAAGTGAAGAATTTCTTTGTTTGTCATGTCCATAGATGAGATTAACAAGCACACACACTTTACACACTTTATTAATCCTTATGATGATTCATACACATGGGGGTCAGACTCTAATCCAAGTCAGACCTCTAAAAATACTTGACCTCCTGATGTCTGTGCTGACTGCTGTAGCTAAGAGCAGAGTCTGGACACATTGCATTTCTTTTTGTAGCACCATAGTGCAGATTAATCATATTCAAACTATCCTCACAAAAGACATACTTAGCAGTGTGCTGACAATACCTAAAAAAAA
>VZTZ01025949.1:0-34410 GCA_013400955.1 Drymodes brunneopygia | reverse complement strand
AAAAAAAAAAAAAAAGAAGCAACTAATTATAATATAGTAAAATAGTAAATATTTGTATTCATAAGCAAGGAAACAAACCTTACAGGCTTACAGGTTAAGAATGCCTCAAAAGATTTGGTCAAGTAAATTGTTTTCTGTTAAAATAAACTACAGTATGACCACAAAAAGAACCCCAAGACCTCTCTGTGTTTTGAGATCTTAATCAAGGTTTACTTAGCTTTTATTGTCTCCACTCTTACGACAAAATTAATGTGCCAATGTTAATTAGACATGCTTAACAACACATGAAAGTAACCCCAAGCAGAATTGGAAAAAAAGGTCAACTTTTTACTCAGCTAAACTTCTGTGGTGAGAAGAATTTTATTGAAAACCTTAGCACTGCAAAATCACACACACAAATAAGCTGTAGTCTGTAAAAGTCACAACCATTCATAAAATGTAGTACACAAGGTTGTTAGAAAGAGCTAAGAGAAAGACCTTTCTATTCCAAAACAAATTTACAAAGTCAAAAATTAAACAAAGATTGGTGGAAGGTATGAGAAAGCAGAATAGAAGGCATTAATTATTTTGTGAAGAACAAAAATGTAACAAAAGAAGGGAAATGAGAAGCAGCATTTTGCCAGGAAAGCCGTCATTTGAGCTTTTAGAAGCAGTTGTTCATAGAAATTGGCAGGGAAGGGACTTCCATGTCCATAACTCCAAGTCAGAGGTGAATGGGGTTTTAACCTTGTACTTCTGAGAAAATATTTGTAAAGAGACAAGAAAGAGACACATCCAGGGCCAAAATAAGGTGAGGGAAAACATATGAGAAACTATAAATCAGTTTCTTAGGAAAAAAACAGAAAATAACTGAACTCCACTTTTACAGGTAGTGCTGTATCTTAGACCCAAATAGGAGGAACACAAATTGGTAGCTGTCACTGTTACTTTAGTTTAAATGCCAGCAGCAAATGCCTCACAGAATATATGTGTAAATATAGCTTGTAGCTGAGGTTTTCTCAAAGGTGAAATCATCACTAATGGATAAGAAATTAAATGCAGCAGAATGCCAATGCAAAACCTGGATGTGGTGAGATAGCTGGCTGTGGAATATGGGGTTATATTTGTTAAAGTTGTGAAGGCTTATGCTCACCAGGGCACCCTGTGGGAAAGGCACAGCTGCGGGCTGGACAGTTGGAAGTCAGTTGAGGAGTGAGAGGCAGTTTCAGTTATGTCTGGTGGATATTAAAGGTATAAAAAGGGTGTGATTTCTACAATAAAGTCATCTCCTTCGGATGCATAAGGAAGTCCACGTCTCTTTGATCCCCATTGCTACAAATGGCTGGCCTGAATTGGGACCTCTAAGGTGGTGAAGGGTGTGCACCACTCTGGTAGCAACTTCCACTGTGTTTAGGAATTGGTCAACAGGGAAGTGTTCAGGAAGGACCTCAAGGAATTAAAGTGCACACACCTCACCTATCAGGTGAGTAACCAGTGGAAGCAATATGGGAGGTGAAATGTCCCTGGAACAAAGAAGGAGCTTGGACCTATTACAGCAGCTCCTACATCAGCAAACTGCATCAGCATTGCCAATGCGAAATTAAGCATCCTGCTGGACTGGGTGTCCAATCCAGTTGAAGATTTTCCCTGAAGCTGGGCCCTTCAAAGAGAAACCGGGCAAGCAGTGGGGCAGAGACTTTTTGCTATCACCAGGGACGGCAATGCTGAAGCCTGTGGCACCTCACCTCATGAGGGACAGCCATGGTGGCCATTAAAGGACGTTACGCAGCTTCAGAAGCCGGTTCCCCTGAGCCCTCAGTGCCACCAGAACCCCTATCCTTCTGGCACCTGGATGGGTGGATGGGAGGTTGTTTTAACTGCAGTTCAACAAATCACCTTAAATGGAAGATACTAACTTCCAAATTGTGCTGGCAGATTTTTCTGGACATCTATCTATCCATTTTCCCTCACATGACTTCTGGACGGAGATGGGTAACCTTCCCTTGTGTGCAAAACGGGCAGCATCACCCCTGTCAACAGACCAGCTGTTTTTACAGATGCATCCAGCAAAACCAAAAAAGCTGCAGTGATTTAGTGTATAGGTGACTCTGTCCAGTGGCAAAAGAGGGTATTAACATTAAATGATGCTTCCGTGCAAATTTTAGAATTAGCTGCTCTTCAATACCCCTTTCAGTTATTCTCACAGGAACCACTTAATATTGTAACTGATTCCTCATATGCTGCCAATGTGGTATTCCATTTAGAATCTTCCTATTTGAAACATGTTAATAACCATCTTTTGCATACAGAGTTGAGAACATTGTGGACCTTGATTAACAGCCAACAGCATGATTTTTATGTGTTACATGTTCGCTCCCACACGGGTTTACCTGGCTCTGTTGCAGAAGGCAACAACTATGCAGACATCACTGTGATGACAGGTGTGGTACCAAATACTTTTGCACAAGCCAGGTTATCTCATGACTTTTTCCACCAGCATGATCACTCTCTTCACAAGCAATTTCAAATGACTTCCAACACAGGACTGTGATATCCTGCTGTCTTGTCCCTCCTGTACATGGGGTTGCTCCTGCTCCTTTAGCAGAGCTAACCCCCGAGGTTTAACTGCTAACTGCATTTGGCAAACTGATGTCACCCATATCCCAAAGTTTTGTCACTTAAAGCATGTTCATGTATCTATTGACACCTATTCTTGTTTTATAATGGCAATGGTATAAAAAGGGGGTGATTTCTGCAATAAAGTGATCTCCTTCAGATGCACAAGGGAGTCTGTGTCGCTTTGTTCCCCATTGCTACAGCTGGCAGTATGGTGGATGGATACAGCAGAAACTAAATAATGCCTTGTTTATTTATGCAAAGTATTTTCAAATATTCATAATCCACATAGCCATGACAGGGACTAACGTGTACTGAGGTGGGGGCAGTCTTGGGAGGCATCTATTCAGTAGCCTTACCCCTTACTGAATGCCATCCTTCAGTCTGAAAGTTTAAAAGAAAGTGGGGCAAAGGAAGGTTATTTTTGTTATGAAGAAGCAAATATATGAGCATCTACAGGAGTGCACAGCTATCTACCAACACTGTGAAAGTAGGTAGCTTCTTGCTTTCTTCTGTGAATGCCCTCTTGGTTGTCTTGCAAAAATGCTGGGCACCTTACCTGATTGGGATAGATAAAGCTCCTTTCTCGACAGAAGTGGGGACAGCTAGCACCATGAGGTCAAGGTGAAAACACCTCGGGGAAAAAACATTTTCTTATGTATGTGAGCTATTCTCTTAATGCATGTGTTCAGACAGGCCTGCCTGAAAGCACTTTGGAGCATCATATTCCCATAAACCATAATTACTATTGTAAACAGCTTATTTTCGACTATTTCCTGACGTATGACTGTGTTCAGATCATCTAACCTTGAGCAAAAGCCCAGGCCCTGCTGCCACAGACCAAAGCCCTATGCATGAAGCTGAAGCGTTTGTTCCCGGCTCGCAGTACTGCGAAGGGGCAGAAGATGGCAGAAGGAAGCCCTGAACTGGCATCTCACCAGTCCAGGTGGGAAAGCCCTGCCAGGAGCTACTCAGCAGAGGATGAAACAACCACGTCTGACCTCCGTGTGAAGACGGCTTTTCATCTCGGCATTTTTAAAGTGTTTTCTTTGTGTATTATCCTTCAGTAGCAGGGATGAATGATGAAAGTACCAGGAAAACCCGCGTTATCAATGAATGGCTTAAGGGCTGGTGCAATCAGCGGAATTTTTCGTTTATTTAATCATGGGATAAAATGTAAACTGAGTGGGAACATAAAATACTTAATCCAGTAATAGACTGGGTGTGAATTTCTCTTTTCACCCTGTTATTTCATTCTGATTTTGTAGCTATTGCTGAGATCAGATTCTGGTCTTTTATGGCAACCTTTGGAGAGTCATGTTCCAAAGGACAACAGTCCCCTAAATTCTCAAAACCAGATGAAACACCAGATTTGTATCTCTCGCACAGCTCATTTTGTATGTTTTATCCAGGTGATTTGTTTAATGAGACCTTCATGCACTTGCTGCTTGCAAGGATTCATTTGTAAACTGGTCCAAACACACCATCAGAGAGAATACCAGCACAGTGCCAGTGCCAGTCCTGCTTGCCTTCATTCACTAGTAAGTAAGCTGTCAAAGGCAATGCTCCTCCCTCTAGAGTGAGAATTTAGTGAAACTGCAAAACTCTTTCATCGACGTGGAACTTTAAAGGGGAGTTACTGGATTTTGACAAAGCTGCAAAGATGAAGACAGAAATATTATTTGATCCTTGAACATCGGCTGCTTTCTTGTCCATCTCCTCACTTACCTTAAATACCTTCTCAAATACCTTAAAATGAGAGCCAGCAGCTAAACTGATCTATTCTGGAACAGATCCTACAGGCAATGTCCAAGTGAGAAGTGACCACAGATAAAACGCCAAAAGTAGCTGTAGGTTGCAGCACAGAGCTACTGCAGAGTGGGTTGATTAGGAAAATCTCCTTTACCTGCTTCTCTGCTCTTTTCTTTCTCTCCACTTCAATCTACCTGGAAAGCCCAGTACTCTGTCATCACTGCTTTTCTGGCACTCTTCTTTGCACCCTTTTTTGGCCTCACAGGTGGAGAGGGCAAGGAGCAGGGGACTTTACTGGCTGCCTCTTTACGGTGTGCCTGCTGCCTGCAGCACCCCGAGGTGCAGGCAGCCTGTGTCCCCAGGGCTCTTCATGGAGCTCTGCATCACTGCAAACAGACCTGTGCTCATAACAGCAGCAAGAATTGAAAACAGAGATGCTCAAACTCAGCAGCACTTACACCACATCCCTTTGCACAATAGGATTGGGTTAACCCGACTGCCCAGACTAAGACGAAGGCTGCTCTTGTTTTTTAATTCATTTTGTTCAAGAAGGAGCAGCAAGTGGCTACCCATATTTTTAGAGGAACTGAACCTCTTTAATGTGTCTGTCCTCCCTGCCAGGTCCAGGTGACCAAAACAGGAACTGCATTGCCTTGGCACCCTCTCAAAGGCCAGCCTAAGCACAGCACCACAAAGCAGCTCTCCCCTAGTGTGCCCACCCAGCATTCTGTCTGCTGACACTCTTGTCCTTGCTCTCACTGCCCTGATAAAGTGTGGTACAAATTGGAGTTGTTTGGGTTGCTAAATAAGACCAGCTGTGTTAATTTTATCTGCACTCAAAACAAAGCAAAACAAACACACAGAGAAAGGGTTTGACAAGGGAAAAGAGAAGAAGGAAATCAATAGGGAAATAAATAATGGGTTTTAAGCTTCTAAGAGGGTATTAATGCAGATTAAAGAGCAAACAAAAACTCTGAAGCAAGCTGACGGTGTCCTTTTAAGTGAACATGTGTGGGTTTATACATTCACATATGCCCTACAGGTGCACTTGCCAGCTATCCAACCAGACTGTATAAAAAGAATGCATGATTTTCCCCTCCTCTCCCTCAACCCCACCAGACATGTTTAATATAAAAGAAGCTGAACAAGTTTGGTCTCTTCTTAATAAAAACTGTTAATAATTATTTCAGGTATACAAAGTTTTGCCATTTTTTTTTCTTTTAAGCCAAAAAGGTCCGTAAGATGTTCTATCAGTCTCAGCACTTCAGCCATCACTCTGATTTTTAGACGTTGTCAAGAATTTTTTTTTTGTAGAAAGAAAGAATTACTACTATGTCTTCAAATAGTTTCTGTGAGGTTTCTCAAAAAAAAAATCTTTGAGAATGTTGTTGATACACTGTGGTGGAGTTAAAACCTGTCATAAGATGAGTCCTGGAGTAAATTTGAAGGCCAGCTCATCTTGATTTCTCACATTAGACACCAAGTCTGCCACTCTGTGATTAAATGAGTGACCAAAAGAGAGCACATAAGCCCCTACTGCCCCATGTCTCTTGAGACTGGCAAGGAGAATGTCATATCCATCAGTAAGAATGACTAAGAAAGAGGGCAGTAAGGCAAGTACAGAAAAACTGAACCATGGCATGGTGATGGGACTTAATCCAACCTGGCTGCAGTGCTGGTGGTTTTGGTGAGAATATGTCCATCAAGGATTTCCCTGTCAATTGATTTTATGTAAAATCTGTAGAAGTCCAGGCCCATTTTGCATCAGTAAATTGTCACATTTTGGGGTGGGTTTTATCACAGCACTGAAAGTATTGTCCTTTTTCATAAACCCACAAACTCCATTATGACCATTTTTGCCAGTAGCCCCCATCAGTGTCTGGAATATCTGGAGTTGAGTCAATTTGCCATGTAACCAATGCACAACCTGTTGTAGAAGTGAGAAAAACATAACAAAATTAAGCAAATTATGCTTTTAGTAACCAAAGACTTGGTGATGCCCGTGATTTTTCCAGCTGCCTAGACAACAGGAGAAGTCAGTGAGGTAGAAAGATTTCTTTAAAGGTGTTAGCTCTATCCCATTTGTAGGTGCCCATCTACCAAAAGTTTACCTCTGCAAATCTCTCTCTTCCCCTATGTAATCCTCATTCTAACAGTTCACTTCCACATCTCTGTCAATTATTCATCTAAGACTGAGTCTACTGTCAATTTTTTCGTATTTTTTCACTGCTCTTAACCTCATGCTTCCTCCAGCCCATGATCAGGGAAAATCTTAGATTATCTTCCTTCTTTCAGTCACTGTATGAACCAAGGTCAATGGCTTGCAGCAACCAGCTAAAGTTCATAGCAGCATCACATCTTTCTGCCTTTTGTCTGTAATTATCTGGTCACCAGCCATGTTCCAGCACTACTGCTGCCTTAACTTCCATCTAAAACAGCAGGATTAGAACCCTGTTCTCAGCTCATTGCTTTGGCTGCATCACCACACTCCTTGTGTCCCTAGAGTGGCTTTGCATTTTTGAATACAAACAACTTACCTTTGCCTTTAAGATCTTTCACATTTAGCCTCACCCTATCTGCCAAATATATTGGCCTATCAAACTGTCAGCTTCTGCCTGTGATCTGACAAAGCTGACAGCCTTGATCACCACTTCTGCTTCTTCCTTAGCCACCTCTATGCTTTCATCTGCCTATCCCCTATGCGAAACAAATAGTACTATGGAAAATACTTAATTTCACCTCCCCTGCAGGTTTGTCCATCTGGGGACAGAGGAATAAACTCCATAACTCCCTTCCTGCACTGGCCTAGCAAATGCAAGGCTGGGATTTCAGCATACCTACTAAACCCTGTTCATTTTGTACTTGTTGCATCCTTTCATCTAACTCACACTGAGGTCCTCCACCACGACTGACATTAAGAAGACCTGTAGCCTTTGCTTCCTGCCTCTGACCTGCACATCACATGGGAGCCCTTGCTACTTTTAGAAGCGTTAGCAGTGACTGTGAGGAATCTCTCTTTGGAATTGTTAATAACGAATCCAAGTCAACTCATTTTTGTAAGGATAGGTGGCCATGACCGTGAAAGGGATTAAGTGCTTAACTTAAAGTTTAGATGCCTAACCTATGGAAATCAGTAACAAATTAGGGACTTTATAGAAATTAGACAGCCTCCTCCCTCCAGCTCTTGCAGATCTGTTTTTTGAGTCCTCAAGCCTGAAATGGCTGCAGCAGAGAGTGTGGATGGTTAGCTCTGCCTACACCAAACTATCCTGCCAGGGTTTCCCTATAACAGCACCTCTTCCCAGCAAGGGAAGCTCAGTTTCTGGGTCACTGCTGTGTTAGCCTCTGCTGCTTCATCCTTTTCTCTGTCATACATGTATTCCCTTTGTCTTCTCATCTCTTCTCCTTCCAGTCAGTGAACACCAGCCCTAGATAAAGGCAGTACCTTATAGTCATAGCAGTATTCCTGCTTCCACTACTGACATGCTGCCCAGCTCCAGCTCGGATTGTCACTCACAAGGTCTTCCTCCCTTGCCCTAGTTATGACCTTGGAAAGAACAGCTTCATACCCTCTGCATATGAGCTTTTTCATTATGGTTGCTCAGCTGCCACATCATTGCCTTTAAGGTAATGACCTGGTCACAGACTCTAGCATTGCAACGATTCATTTTTCTGAACAAAGGTGTTTATTCTCAGCTATCATTATTATTCTGCTTGCTTAGGTCTTGGGAACCTCTTTGAGCTGTTGACTTGGTGGACTTTGGGAGAGGTTATGGCATTGGATCGCTCAGAACCTTGAGACAGCTAAAATGGATATTAATGACTAGACTCATTGTTACATAATTGCAGAATATCAGGAGGCTGTTACACTCAAGTAGTTTTGGCCACCTCCCCTTCTTTCACAGAAGCCAAAATCTTGTACCTGGACTGTGTTGCCTAACAAAATTGTTCTCTTTCTGGCCATTTTTCATTTGCTGCCTCTACTACTATGAATTCTTGGCAATGAACCTTAGTGTAACAAGAGTTATGATATGGAGTTAAATGACAGTTTGGAAGAGGTTTTAACTTTATTAACTCTTAGCCACCAAAGTGCAATGGTGTTATATTTGGACTTTTTATTCTTTCGATGTTTCTAGAAATCCCACTGAAACACTGTTGACTAAAGTTCAGTCACTCATAAAGCTTTATAGATGGTTAAAATTTCTGTTTATTCCAGCTCTGAGAGAGATGTAGGTTACACTATTTTAGATGTTACTAACTTTTACTCCGTGACAACCAACAAAAATCAGGTCCAAATTGAATCCCAAAGATTTAGTTTGAAGGTTAGTTTTGCCAGTGGACAGTCTGGAAAATAAAATTTTGTCCCAAAGAAATCATGTTAGTTTATGTTTAATTTCATGTCCCTGAATGTGGAACGTGGACCAAAAGTCAAATAGGTGGGAATCCTTATGGTGTTCTCAATTCCTTATAGGAGGAGATACTTTCTAATCTAAAACACTAAGTTGAATTCACTTACTTCACTTTCCATTTCATAGGGCCTTTTACCCTGATTTCTCACACTGAACACGCACAGGCTTATTCAGATCCCATTTTGGATGAACCAAGTCCCTGAAAATCAAAACCTTTGAAATGTCTGAATTGCAAGTATTGTTCAAATAAATGTATAAACTGTGTTGTGCTGTTATGGCAAAAAGATCTACGTATGCCTTGTGGGTTTTTTGGACAATCCCAAAAAGGTTCTTTAGTCCAACAAAAGTTTTTCAGCAGAATATCCTGAGAAGGAAAATCTGACTTCAACAAAGGGATCCATCACAGGACAGTGAATTTAATCATTGTGACTTCTCTTGCATTATGTTGCATCTATTTGTCCTTTTTACTCCTTATCCATAATTATATGTCAGATTGTTTGCTCCTGTTTCCCATCCTGCTCTGGTATACTGCCTTCCATATCTATGCAGACCTGTCCCAGGGCAGCACTTTGACACTACCCTTCAGCCTGTGAACTGCCTCAAGAGACTTTAGCTTGTGCTTAACTGTAATGAATTTTTCTGATTAGGATATTCAAATATTGAAATGCTGAAAAATATTCAGATTGAAGTATCACGTAATTTTCCTCAGGCTCCTGCTCTCTTGGTACAAGTGTTTCAGGGTAGTTATTTTTAGTTGCTATCTGCATTGTAAAACTGAAAAGTGCCAATGATTTTCCCATGCCAAATCCTCTTCCTGGTCAGTGTGTTCCTTTCCTGTTTCAGGTTTCAGTGATGACTAAGATCATAGAGAAATCTTCAGCTGCTCTGAGGTCAGAAAGATCTCAGTTGGAATCTCTAACATTTAGCATGCTCTGTTGATGCTGCAGTTCTCTATAGAAAGCTTTTTAAAGCTTTGCATTGTAAATGAGAGATTTACACACTGTCTGTAACTCACCCATGATTTCAAAGGATCTGCTTCTCAGCTCGAGAGCTGCATAAATACATATTTTCCCTTTCTTATAGGATTACTTTAGAACAAACACATTGTGTTATGATCGGTAATTAAATCAATAAATCTCTGAAACAATTCACAGCTTTTTGATTTATTTCAATGGTCAGTGCAACATCTTGTGCTCACATTGAGCTCTTTGAAAATTATATATGGTTATGTTGACAAGTTAATTTTTTCCATTCCATCTCTTTCTCACTTCCTAATGAGACTGAAGACTGCATATAGCTCAACTATTTTTTCATAATGTACTTTCTGGAGTACTTAGCACTTATGTTTCATATCAGCTTTTATTTTTGAGCAATGAATTAGCACTTCAACTCCTAAATCCCTCTGACAAGAACTTGAATGTACATATATTTTCTCAAGTATCACAAATAACATATACAAATGTGCACACAATATACATGTGTGCTCATCAAGGAGGGGAACGAAGGTCTATCAAAACATTTGGATCTTCATTTCAGGCAGGCATGCTGATGTTTGGATGTTTGTTCAAAGTCTATCCAAATGTATCTGAATCTTTTGGCTTTGGAAATCAATTGGAAGTCTTGCAAGGTCAAACTTTCTCATGAGATTACCCCTAATACCTCTTCAGCTTGAGTCAGGCCAGTAAAAATACCACAAAATGCTCTCTTGTCCCCTTTTTCTCCCAGCTGAAAATGGAAAAGATGAGGAATGTGAAAATTAAACAATTAATCAAATTTTTTCCAACCCTCAGGAAAAGGCTTGGTTCCGTTCAAGTTTGCTGTTTTTTTACAAGGTTTCAGGTTTGCTCTTGTTTTACACAAACTTGTTCAGAGAACCCAAGTCTGTAGGTGAATTGCATTAATTCTCGTGGTCAGAACTGCTCCTGTTAGCTTTAATGGGCTTAATAACAGCTCCACAGTCTTTCAGTTTCAGAGTACAGTGTTTACTAGAGGTTTCTATCCTTACATGCAACCACATTCCCAGTTTTTTGCCACTTCCTGATATTATGGGGTACTTTTTCTCAACAACTCTCCTGGCACATAAGGAAAACACTGATCTATAAATCTATTTTAACTGTGCAGAGGCATAGTCAACCCTATACATCACACACATTATACTGGGATAATGTGGAATTTAATGTGATACAGACACACTGTTCAGGGATGTTGTACATCAATGTACCATACATGTTTCTGACCCAGTGATGATTTCCTAAAACACTATCTTCTGCTGAGAAGGCATTCCAGGAACACTTTTGCTTTGATCCTGATACTGCAAAGATCTTCAGAACTTGTGAGTTCCTGAAGTTCTTTTCAGTTTCTAAAGCCTGTATTCCAAACATATTAGGAGCAGTTTTAGAAGATTCATCAAAAAGAAGTCTTAGGATGACTGTGAGCTGTTACCTCAAAGTTGCATGTAAACAAACCATACAGTAAAAAATAACATAACATAACATAACGTAATGTAATGTAACGTAACGTAACATAAATAATATTATTAGTATGCAAATATAATTCTCTCTTGTAACTGAGGAGGATTTTGTATAGCTGCTGGTTATCACAGAATAATGGAGGCATCAAATAAAAAGTTTCCAGGTGGAAATTCTTCTTTGCCCCTCCTAATTCTTCACTGCTAAGTGAAATGTCAAGGAAGTTATTCCAAAATTAAGTTATTGCCAAAATGCTCTGTAATGAAAATAGAATAAACATGCTCTTTTTGACCACTTCACAAGAAAGGAAGTTAAAACCATGAAATTGCACAAATTTTATTTTGGATTGTTTGTTTTTCTCTGTAAAAAAGTTCATGATACAATAGATGAAAGGTCTGGAATAATTAGGAAAAAAGAATACAGTTGCAAGTATAAATTTGGATTTTCTCATTGTTTCAACAAATGTGAGAATGCCAAACTTGCACTTCTGAAGGTGTCCATGTAGCCATATGCAAAATATAATTACTTTTCTTTTAGGTTCTAATGACATTTTTCTTTATCCCACTGGGACTGAAAATTAATTACAAAGAGTTCCATGTTTCCCAGTTATCTTGCTTTGTTCTGAACACTACTGTTAATTTCATCTGGAGCTTGATGATTAATGTCTTTGTAACAGAAAATTATACACACACTGTAAAAAAGAAAGAAATAAAAAGGATTTATCCTAACAAGAAGTCTTCACTTTTCCAAGAGGTCCGTTGAGTAGTAGGTGTTTTGGACACTCATGATGCAACTAAAATTACTCATTGTACTGAAGTCAATAGATGCCATGATGCAAGTAACTTTACTGGATTAGTCCCAGTTGCATTTCAATTCAGCTCCCAAATTTCAGCTGTACTGAATTATTCCTGGTTAGACAAAGGATTAAAGTTATGGGAAAATATGGAGGGATAATATTATTTCAGTAGTCTGGAGAGATGTCCATCATGTGTTTTAAAAGCTACATAGATGAATTTATTCAACATTTTCAAAGGCTTCAGTTTATTTTTTAATGCTGTTCCAACTTGTCTTCACCATTTTTCCTCTGTTCCCAAATTGTCACTAACTGGCAATATTGAGTGAGACTTCAGTTTAAGTCAGAATGAGAACTCAGATCCCACTAAAACTTGTGCTTACAGTGCAAACCAGTTCAAGTGCACTTCTTGGTGCTCCAAGTTTAATAGGGTGGATTTGAGATATTCTGAACTACATTTATGCTAGTAAAACAATTACAGTCAGGTCATCAGTTTGAACAATTTCCCAGGATGATCTGTTAAATACAATTGTCAGAACACTTCCCAGTTTTGACATGAGACAATTAATGCTCTCTCAAATAATGCCGAGGGGTTAGCACAGGGCAGAGACTTTTCCCAGGAGCAGTATTGACAAGGTTGTCCTGTTCTGAGAAGGAAACATTTTTAGCAATTGCAAAGTCTGCCATGACACAAGTCCCTGAGATTGACATCTGTCCCATTTTCTGTGCTGTAGGGGTCAACTGTCCATTTGCAGGGCAGGGAGTCCATGTGCCTGCTCAGGATGCAGTAGTCAGTGCAGCCAAAGGTGAAACTTGAGTGAGTTGCCATGAAGAGAGCAAAAGCTGAATTGCCTACCAGCAAAGACCAAGATGCATCTGAATTGGATGTGTTTGGAAGAGTAGTGGCAGGTCCTTTACATGTCAGTTGCATGACAAATGATCTAAGTATCTTTCCTTGTGCCCAAGAACACAAATTCAATCATAGCAGATTAATCTTTACCTGATGGAAATGGGATTTCTTGTATATGACAAACAAATCTGATACTACTTTTAGACTTAAAACTAAACAGTATCTATGTAGAGGAGAATGAAATTACATAAAACAGAAAGTAAGAAGCTGAATTCCTCATGGGACTATTTTTTTTGTCCTGAAGACTGGCATAACCTCTCCATTGTATTGTGTTAAAGAGTTATAAAATTCTTCTTCCAGTAGCTTGTGCATTCCTTGGCCACAATGAATAATTCTTTTTCTCTCCTTCTTATTTTTTTTTAAGGGAATTTAATCATTATGAATGGTTCCAGATTTGTAGCACTGGAAAACAAGGACTTCAGCTTTATGGAAGGTAAGCCAGTGGGTAGCAAGAATGCAAATATATTCATGATGCACTTCCACTTTTTAGCTTCACAAGGAAAAATACTCTCTGGGGCATTCTGTTTTTCACACCTCATTAAGAGCTTCTACTGTGCTCTAAAATACATCTTTTTGTGTGTATAAGTATGTGACAGAGTAGAGGATGGAAATATTTATGTACCCTTTTCTTAGAGTTTCCTTTTGTTTCTTCAGTCAGAATGAATGGTTGGACAGCAGAGGAGTTGTCTCCCCAAACCATCGGCTCTCTCACTATCTGGTGTTCAGAGGGTTGCACCAAAATCAAAAGATTACAGGTAGAGAAACCATGGGAACTCAGCATTAGTTCCCAGATTAGATTGCAGGCAGGCTTTCTGCCACCAGGAGAGTCTGTCTGCTCTTCCCTGGAACTTCCCTCCCTGATTCTTCCTGGGAACCTGCACCACAAATATGGGAGGCAACTTTATGAGCCATGACAATATCAGTATCCACCAGATACTAAGCATTTGAACAATGGCTCAAATGGATCAGCTAACCGTCCTTATTTCATAGCCATCTGTCCTCAAACCAGCTGCACAGAAGGACAGGAGGGAGGGCTGGAGCTGAAGACAAAGGACAGTACAGCACAGCTGGCGCTCTTGTCTCTGCACATGGAGTACAGCATGTATGGCAGCCTGGATCTTATACCAGGAACTGTATCAAACTGCATCAGGAAAACTGAAATTTATGTGATGAGAACAAAATGCACAAATTTAAGAGCTGGACTAGAACCAATTACATATTTCGCTGGGTAATGTCAATGATAAATTACCAGATTTGGTAACTAGATTTTACAGAAGTATGAATCTTGTATGTGTCCAGAAGAGAAGATTTAAAGTGAAATGGGATACAATGTGGTAGGAAAGAATTCCAAATGGCTGCCACTAGTAAAAACACAGTTTGAATCTGTTGTCTAAGCAGAAACATGCAATTTTCCAGGGTATAAATAGAGTTGGTGAATTTCTGTGTCAACAAAAGGGCAAAAATGGTTTAAGGTAAGTTAATAGAAAGGCCATAGTTCAGTGCCAATCATTTCAAGTCAGAGTCCTCTGACTGCATATCAAATGTATACAGACTGCTCTAGTTTCAAGCTAATTGGCTTGGGATTTTCCAGTGCTCTGTACTGCTTGATCGGGAACACATGAGACCGTAGAAGTGTCAAAGGATATCGCTGGCAATACCCCAGTAGCAAATCTTTCCTCTTTTCCTGCATGGTCCATTTAATTGAACACTCGTATCAGTGGCAGATTCATTGCAAAACACATTTTTCATTTTTATGCCCTTTTTATGAAAGCTGTAAAGTTATATGCTTAAAAGGCTTTGGCTAAAAAATTATGTGAAAATGGATAACATTTATTTTTCCTAAGCTTGGGGTGGAGTAAGCAGTTCACATTTATGAATATCCCTGAATGCAATGCATTTTTATTACCATTTCTACTTACAAGCTATTACCACATATCTAATTTAAAATACATTTTTGCAAGATTAAATTCAAAATACCTTCTATCTCTATGCATATGAGGAAGTTCAACAATTCATACAAGATGCATTAGGGAAGACTGAAAAAAGGCTGGCTGATGACTTGTTTTTCCATATTTTACCTCTTTATGCAACTTGAGGATATCTTAAATACATTACAGAGGCATTCTGCCCACCAATGGGTGTTTAGAATAATGGCATTATGTGAAGTGGTCCAAGCTGACAAAACAACCAGGGCCAAACCTGAGCCCCCATTTTTTATGGAAGGAAAATTCCCATTGACGTCAATGGGAGTTTTGCCTGACTACAAAATAAGGAAATTGGCCCCAAATGATATCTCCAAAGGGGGCTTTACTCACAGCACAGCAGCTGTATCTCATGAGCCAAATCTCCAGGTTTCCATTATTCTCCTCCCAGCCATTAGTGAAATTACTAAGTGAGCCAAAGTAAGAATAATACCTCTGCTCTGGGAAGTGAGGCTAAAGCACATATTCTGTATGTACAAGCACAGCCTACAGTCAAGTCACTGTTCTCAGAAAGACAGTTACAGTAACAGGCCACCATGCTTGCCACAGTAGAACCAAGGGAATTCACCGCAGGGGCATCGAAGCGATAGAGCACCATAAAAGTTAGCCATGAAAGGATCTATGGTTAGATTCAAAAATACTTAGGCCCCTGAAAAGGGTTTGTTTTGGGTTTTTTGTCAATTCAGTTCTTTTTATGCAGTGGCTTCTTGATATAATAAACAGGAATAGTTATCTGAAAGTACAGATCAAAAGTCCAAGTCTCCCCTCCAGGAAGTTGGCCAGATCTCCTTTTTCTCTGGCCTTAGCTCTCTTTTTTGCATTTACTTCATCTAAATGAATTAAGTTCACTTCCCTTTACTTCCCCATAGCCAGGGTTTAAGGCACTCAAGTGGGAGATCTGAATCTTCATGTCTTTAAGATGGTCTGGATCCAGATTTCCTCCACCTCAAAGCTGAAGGCTCACACCATTACTATTTAGAGAGGGATGGGAAGGGTATCTTCATGCTCTAGCTTTATAATGAGGGTGGCACCCACAAACAAATTTTGTGAGGAATGCCTTTGTTCATTGCTCACTCTACATTTTGAGTAGATCCTTCTTTCCAAATGAAGTGTCTCAGTGTGCTTTAGATGAGGAGGTGGCTAAGTTCTGAACCCCAGGCAAGCTTGTGCACCTGTCCAAGGCTACTTAGTTTATTGGGGTAGTCTTCTCTCACATACTCCACTTCTGTCCCTTACCCCCTGACCCACATAAAAATGTGGTGTGCCAAGTGACAATTAGCAGCTCAACAAAAAAATTCAAAGAGTCGTTTGTCACCAGTACAAAGCCATGCAGCTTTGGTGAATTAGCCCATTTACATACTCTCTGTTTAATAAATTTTGCTTCACAAAAGGAAAATGCTAAGCCACCATGCCAGCTACATGAGGTCTTCTTATCCAATATCCCCCTGACAGACATCCTATAATGCAACACGTGTTCTGGGCTATGCAACCTGCATACTGGTCTTTCAATGAGCAAAGTACTGAACGTAAGTTATGGAGAATGCAGCCCAGCTGAGCAACAAGATTGTTTAGCAGTGACATGGGGTTTTTCCTGATCTTCACTTCTTCTGGCATCACCAGCTAGAATAACATTAAAATAAAAGTATGGATCAAAAGTATGAAAGAAATGGAAAAGCAAGTGCTCTTTTCAAAGGTCATTGAAAATTCACCTTGAAAATCTGGGGGCTTAAATACCAGGATGTTCATCAGTAACAGCTTGTCACCATGAGTCAGAAATCCTGTAAGGAACAGAACCTTAGCAATCCCTTTTCATGTTCCTGTACTGTCTCCAGTAGTCAGTGTTGATATTTGCTGAGCTGTTCTCAAGTTGTGTGTGATAAAGGTCTGAGAGTCCAGTGACGTGCTTACTGTATGGTCCATCCACACACCAGTCAGCTCCCTGGGAGCTAGCACCTTGATGGCCTCTGACCCTCCTTTTTATTAACCAGGATATGTCATTATGGATTAAAGCACAGCATTCTATTCATTCCAGCAGCTGAATGGGCTGTAGTCACAGTAATGCTGGCACTTTCCTGGTCAGGGAGTGGGCATATTGGCATAATCCAAAGAGCAAACACTCGTCCCACACAAACATGTTCAGCATTACTGTCAGGGCATTGTTGTAGAGAAGTCTGATAAGCCTGGTGTATCAGCCACTCCTCCTGGTTTTGTGCCATGAGTGAACTTGAGGATACACTCTGTCCTATCATCCAGATCTCCAAAGAAGTTCTTGTCTTCATAGGGTGAAAAAACCTTGCAGTTTTTCAAACTGTGACCTGATTTTCACATTCTATTGATGAGTTCTCAACTATGGCATAAGTTTAAAATAAGTTTCTAGTTATAGTTAGGTATCTGCCACAGAGAAAAAGCAATTAGTATATAGAGTGCTTTTAAAATTGATGCAAAAATTTCCCTGACATTTAAATGAACATCAGAAGTGCTGTGATAAACAGGTCTCTTAAAAATGAAGTAACAACATGTGTTTCACCTTCACCAGGCTTCTTTCACAACATGCTTCTTGCAGAAAAACAACTTTTGTCAGCTTTCTGGAGTCAGTCAGCCTATACTGCAGCAGGCCTGGGTGACAGCCAGAAAGTGATTGTCTTCAGAGGATTATGGGTAATGCCTTGCTAATTAGCTATAATGGTAACCTGGTAATGTTTAATAGTGGGTTAGGCATTGCTTTCCCCTCCGTCAGATGTTATCCGTTCAAGGAGAAAAAATATTTGTAAGGTGATTTCACTTACGGTTTCAACATATTCTAAATGAATAATCTTTGTTCTCCCACAAATGGTATTGTGTTGGATAACACAGTTGACAAGGTTTCATAAATCCTTTTCCAAGTTCAGCTTAATTGCAATTCAATATTCTTTTGTTTCTATTAACCCAGGTAAATAAATAGAGTGAACTGGCAATTTTGAACTGTGATCTATAGCACAGTCCCCAATGTACCAGCAGATGCTGAATTCTTGCAGATCACAAATCTGCAAGAAACATGTTTGTGTCTTCCAACAAAATGTCATCAAACCTCTGAAGGAATCCATATTTATACTTTGCATGATGTGCTATGGCTTCACATTAGAAGCAGGCAGGCAGACTCTAAAGCTGAAGTCTTGAAACAGGGAGAGGAAAGATTCCTCCTTTGAACCTTGCTCTTCCAAGTACCAGCATTGTAACTTATTTGAACTAATTTATTGTATCATGAAAGCAATTATCTTTTTTTTCCCCATTCTTTCCCCTTTCCACACAATTCCTCTGTTATTTATTATAAGATGATCTTCTGTGCTTTCCCTCCACTACCTAAAACCCCAGTTCTCTGAAAATACAATGTATATTTTGCAATGCACTTTATCCCTCTGTGGTGAAAACCCCTTTGAATTCCTGACTAGCAAACACTCATCATAAAATTTAACAGACTATAGTGAGGTCCTCTATCAAAGAAATTCTAAAAAACTCAGCTGCTATAGGATAAATAACTGCATAAAATACACAAAGCAAAGACTGAGGCTAAGAGGTCACTTTTCATAGAGGTGTGTCTCTGTTGTCCTATGTTAAACTGTTCTGGAATCTGTCCTGTTTAACATATTTATACAAGAACTGGATGAACAAGAAGGCAGCAATATTTGCAGGACATATAAAATAGGCCAGAGTATCCATAATCAAGATAAATGCAAAGAATTGCAGAAGAATCTTCTAGGGCTGAGGGACAAAATAGAATTTGGAGTTTATTTGACAAGTGTGAAGCAATGCATACAGGCAAAAAAATACCTTATGGTTTGTTTATTTATTAATTCCCAATATTAAGGAAACCAGTTCTGGAGTAATGGTGAATAATTACCTACAAAGTTACTGTGATACACAGTAGTGGTCAAAAAGACAGCTAGGATGTTAGGAAATATTAGGAAGGGAATTAAAAATAAAATACATCAATATGATCCATGCAGTACATATGTGTTGAATACAATAATAGAAATAGAGATAATACAGAGAGAAGTATCAGAGGGATTAGACTGAAAGAGTTTCCATACATGGGCAGATCAG
Source organism: Drymodes brunneopygia (assembly GCA_013400955.1). Taxonomy (NCBI): domain Eukaryota; kingdom Metazoa; phylum Chordata; class Aves; order Passeriformes; family Petroicidae; genus Drymodes; species Drymodes brunneopygia. The sequence continues at coordinate 15,421 of VZTZ01025949.1, read as the reverse complement.
GAGTAGTAGGACACTCTTAATCCCAGACAAGAATACGGAGGCCTCAGAGGACAGTTTGATGGGGAGGCCCAGTGGGATACATTAATTCACTGGTCAAAACAAATGCATAGGAGACATCATAGCAAGTCATGATTCAGGGGGAAACCTCTGGCACATGGAGACTGTAATCTGCTGACTACCAGAAGCTGGGAGAGGATAACAAAGAAAGATAACACTTGCCTCGGTCTTGCATTATTCTGTATGTGACTTGTCTCAGGCATCAGGCTCTGGTGGTACTAAGCTGGATGGTCTGACCTTATGTGGCAGTTTATCTCTTCTTAGGATCTCCTTATGTGAGATTCACTTCATCTCCCTTTGGATAAGGATTCCTAAAGTGAAGAAACCTATACCTGAAGTTGTCATCAGAGGCTCTCATTATGTTGAGAATTGGGCATTTTTAGGACATGTTTAATGAAAACTAGTTTATACACTGTTGGGGTTTAACCCTAACCAGCAGCCAGGCCCACACCATCACTCCAAAGATCTCCCCCTTCTTCTTCCCCCCAGTTAATACACTGGTCATGATGTCATATGGCCTGGAATACCCCTCTGGTCAACTTGCATCACCTGTTCCTGCTGTGTCTCCTCCCATCCTTCCACACACCCCCAATCTCCTCACCCGTGCAGCAGTACAAAAGGAGAAAGAAAAGGCCTTGGCTCTGTGTAAGCCCAGCTCAGCAACCACAAAAACTTCTCTATATTATCAACCCTGTGTTCAGCACATATCCAAAACACAGCCCCACACCAGCCACTGTGAAGAAAATTAACTCTACCCCACCTCAAACCATCACATACACCTACCTCAGAATGAGATGAATCATACTTTATAAATGTTTATTTCTCTCCATTGACTACAAAGGCAGCCAGAAGTGATTATTTTTATTGTAGATGTTTATATTTAGTCAGATGAATGTCATCCACTCTTTTTTTTTCTCCACTGCTATTAGAATAATACTGGTTAGGAGTGCAGCAGAGCAGAAACAAGGCCAATTAAGCACTGTAGATGCACATTCATGACAACTCCCCAAACCACATTCTGAACTATGATTTCCAGGGATTCAGGAGAAGTTAATGGGCTCGTACAGCAGTTCAGCTCTTGTCATGGCTTAACCATGATAAGCAGCTAAGTACCATGCAGTCACTGTCTCACACCCTCACAGCAAGTTGAAGGGAGAACCAGAAGGGTAAAGGTGAGAACATATGTGTTGAGATAAAAAGAGTTTAAGCATTTGAAAAACTGAAGGGAAAAATTGACAACTAAAAGAAAAAAATGACACAAAAGAAAAATAATCGCACACCATCAACCTAATGGTGCCCAGCCAGTACCTTAGTAATGGCAGCCCTCATGAAACTTCCATCCCCCAACTTTTATTGCTGAGGGTGATGTTATATAGTCTGGAATATTCCCTTGGTCAGTTGGGGTTGGCTGTCCTGGCTGTGTCCCTTCCCAGCTTGTTGCACATTCCCAGCCTACTCTCTGGTGAGGCAGTCTGAGAAGCAGAAAAGGCCTTGACCCTGTATAATCACTCAACAGTAACCAAAACATCGCAACTTTATCAACACCATTTTCATCAGAAATCCAAAACACAGCCCCCCAGCATCTTCTATGAATAAATTTAACTCTCTCCCAAGCAAACCCAGTACCAATCAGAATAAGGAAAACCTCCAATAGCCAACCAGTAGGCACCATCTACATAATGCTCTAGAAACATTTTGTAGCTACTTTTCTGAGCAGGATATCTATGGCATAAGGAAGCCTTTCCTAGGATTCCTCCAACAGCTATTGGAGAAAGGATGAGAGCAGTCTATTTTGGCAAAGCCTGTCAGCTAGCACTGGTGGCAAGCTGAGTTTAGAATCTATCCATCTGTCAATCAATCTATCTATTTATCTGCCTATGTATTTGCATTATACCTAAAATGCAGAGAAATGAGAAGACTTTCTTGCCATAGAGAGGTTCAAGGAGATACCTCCCAGGATTTACTTTTCACAAGTAACACAACCTGCACATACATTGTCAGCACGCAGGCAAAGAGCCGTCAAAATATTTTATCACACACGTTTAAATGCAAATAACCTAAGCTTCCCAAGTGCTAAACTGTCCTCTGTTTTAATCAAAACACTTCACTAAAACCATTGTGGTTCTGCTTAAAAACATGACAATAAGGTCAGGTATGCAGAATTTCCACCTTCAGTGGTGGTCCAAATTTCTCTTGTGCTTAATTTTAAGGCAAAAAAGATGTGGTGCTGTTTATTCTGGTTTGGATTAAAAAATGAAAAATAAATATTTTTCATGGAGTCTTACAGGGCTTTTGGCCTTCCTAAATGACATTGCATCTGGATTTCTCCACCCTTTTATTTGGGTGGGAGACCCAAAAGGAACTCACTAGCACAACCTTTGGCATCTCCCAAGTTTTGGCAATCTGTTTAGGCTAAATAGGTCAACAGGGTGGAGGTACTCTTAAAGCTTCAAACTGTTCTTGAAAGTTAAAACGTCACCAGCTGTTTCTATCAACATGTAGGTTAAGATCGAAGTCACATGAAGTATAAGAAAAACCTGTTTTGCCAATGTACAAAGAGGTCACCAACTCCAAATTGGAGAGTGGTGGGAGAAAGATGGCCTATTGCAGCCCCAGAACAAACTTTAAAGGTTTAAAAGGAGGGACTAAGAATGATAAGGAGAGTATTCTGGACTGCAGTGTTGGCTGCACCACTGGAGGCAGGCAGGCAAAGGCAGAAGAGGCGTGGCTGAGCCCTGTAGACATGTATGATGTGACTCCAATGTTTATGGAAAGAGAACTGCAGCCAAACATTTGGAACCTGGTGAGCATTCTCAGCTTCAAATAGCAGTCATTTCAACAGGCAAATGGGCTTTATAGTAGACTCTCTGGACTTTAGGGTTCTCTGTGCCCTGTCTTACTTCCTCATTCAGAAAATCTTCTTCCACCACTTACACTTTGTAAAAAACATGTCTCAAACACTTTCAGTATATGAAATTAAGAAATTTCCAGATGCAAGGGGGTAGGAGCACAACACATAGCCTACCCTTTCCTCCATCTTTATTATTATTATTGCATTTATTCTATTATTCTTGCAAGAAAAACTATTTTCTGTGGAAATTACAAATTCAGTATTTACATGCTACAAACTTGTTCCTGTCGTATCATCATTCATCCCAAATGTCTCTTAGTTTTAATGAGTAGAATGAAGGCCACAAGGCCACTCCAAAATTCTTCAAACCATCACAAAAACTCTTTGTACATACACCCACAATCTTTGTTCATCAGACAGCAAGTGTGGTCACATGATGTGTAAGTTCCATACAGCTTCTTAAAAGCTACAGCATTCAGATATTTGAGTAGCAAGTTGTTTTAAAAAAGGAGACAAACACAGAAAAATCTGGATTCTTATATTTAAAATTTTTAGCAAAAATAAAAACACAGGTCAGTGGCATCTCTCTATATATGAATGCAAGTGTGTGCTTGAGAAAGCATATGAATAGTAAAAATGAATAATTATGGGAAAGTAATTTTGTTTCTAAATGATACATGGCTGGATATCATTGAGAATTTGGGATGTTCATGGGCACTATAGAATGAAGGAACTGACATTGCTGGTATTGTTTATACTTTCAATATTCTCCAACATAAACATTTCCGTTTTTATTTTAAAGTCTCTAGTGTTTTTTGTCCAGAATCCTGCTGAGTTTATATACTCTCTGACTTAATTTTGTCCTTTTCATTTGGTTAACTCATGATTTCAGTGCTGTCACATGTACAGAATTTTGTATTGGCTGCACATGTTTATATAAATGGATTTATATTTTTAAACTAGCAGTATGAGCTTGCATACCCCTAAATTATGTGAAATATCTCAGCACATAAATAGCTGTCTGAGTACATGTGTCTAGAAGTCCTAACAGAGCATGAAAAGTGGTTAACCTACCAATATATAGGCACATACCAATTTTGTGTACTCAATACATTTGCACTACGAGTTAGATTTTCCACTCTAACTGGTCTATATTTGGAGATGGTAGAGAAAAGGGTGGAAAAAGTAAAAAAGCTGATTTTAATTCCTTAATCCCAGGAGATCTGGATTTAGAAGTAAGTCTTTTTTTTCCCACTAGATGAAGAGCCTCAGCAAATATACCTCAGCCTTAGTCTGTGATACTGTTCACATGTGGCAAATGGCTTTTATTTATTTCAAGGGTGGAAACATGACCAATGCACAAAATGCTTCTATAATGCCATGATCTTTCTGCAGGCAGAGGATTCTATTGCAACAGGAAAAGTTCTGCTGGTTGCTTCAGTAGTTTTAAAATCAATTTGTAGTCTATAAGCAGACAGAAGGGTTTAGCCAAGCCTGTTCTAGGCATTGAATATCAGAGTAAGCTGAGGTTAGGTGTTGCTAGGAGAGACAGAGGCATATCCTCAGCTGGCACGGGCCATTCCAAAAGCTACACTCACTTAAATTATCAAAGGATCTGATACTCAGCTCAGTTAAAAAATGAAAAACTGAATCAACTGAGTCCCTGTACAGCAAACTGTGATCAGATTTTTTAAAAAAATGTAACTCAGGGAATGCACTCCCCAGCACTGAGTCATACCGCAAGGGAAGCACCAACAAGCACATCAATGGATGTAGCTCTGACTTTTAACTGCATGCAAGACACAGATGATATGCTGTGTCGTGCAACAGGATAGATGCCTGGTTCCCATCACATGTTCTGGTGGAGGGTTTTACAGTCCTCCATTACAGCACTGGAAAAGTTTATTTCCTGAGTACAAGGGACAGGAAAAAGTGTTGCCTTCATGAAAATGCAAAAGAAATAAGCATTCTAAGGAGTTTCAGCCAAACACAGGGAATAGATTCTTTTTCTGAGACCATTCAGACCAATTTGGCCATTAGAGTAGTGACTGATTTTTCTAAACTTTCTAAAACATATTTTCAGTACTATAACAAACACAAGTTGTTCTTCCAAATCTACACATTGCCATCAAAAATGTTCATCTTTTAAACTTAAACCTGATGTCACTGACAGGTTATTTAGCATGTTAGGTCCTGGACAAAGCATTAGCACAGTCTTCAGGCCTGGTTTTCACCCCTGTGAAACAGGTTACCCAAAGAAATGGAGTGTTTATCTCTCGAGGTCTCTCTAAACAGACCTTGTACAGACCCCCAGATCAGCTCCTTGGGAGCAGCTCAGTTCTGCTTCAATCTCTGTCCCCACTTTGCTGAGTGGCCTTTGATCTCCTGGCTGCTGTTTTCCCCAGCCAGAAAATTTGTGCACTGACACTGATCTCCTTAGAATGGCCAGGAAGCCAGTGAAGAAATCACAACCAGGGCATCACAGAAAACCTTAGCACAACCCACAGTGAATAATTACTTTGTAATTGCCACTTTTATTAGGCTATTAGGACCTGGATCAATGTTTTCACAGGCTCTGTAGTACTCCTTGAGTTATATGACCATCACAGGTTTGCCTCGTTCTAGGAATACCCCGGAGGATGGAATTGGCAGTGAGTAGTGGAGTGGGACTGCCCACTCAGGCGAGTCAGGAGCTGCATCCACCATACACACACTGTCCAGGCAGGTGCCTTCTGTTGGGTGCAGGTCTGCAGCCCCCAAGCAGGGGTGGTTGGGGCAGGGACAGCATTGCCACCCCCTGACCGTCACTAGAGACAGTGAGGGAAGGTGGCAGGACTGAACTCCACCCTGACAGCCCCACCAGGCTCTGCAGGGCCTGAACTGGCCACAGGGCTGCTGGCAACATGGTGACAGTCAAACTGGGGTCCCAGGTGGTGGACCTGGGCTGCTGGCTGACCACTGGGGGACAGGAATGTCTGGGTCACTCAGTCCCCTACATGGCAGACCTGTTCCATTCATTAAGCTCCTCCTAAAACTGCCAGCATCTTGCCTGTTGCACTTGCAGGGCTGCTTCACAGTCTTGCAATTTTGTGACTAAAATGCTTCTTTCTCCTTCCCAGTTCAATCTGAACACACACACAAATTAATTATACAGTCCCGCAGTAGTTGAAATTGCAATTCCATAGGGAAACAAAATAGGATACAAACCTGGTTATCATTGTATCCTCATGATCTTTTACCAGATAAGGGCAGCAACGATGCAAAGGTAGTGACATTTTTAGGAGGAAGTCTAGTGAATACCAGAACAGCCACCTTTGGGAACTCCCAAAATGTAATGTGGAAGGAAACAGCGCCAAAAAGCTCATAAACACCATGATACAGCTGTTAGGTGTCTATGTTCTATAGAGAATGCATCCTACCAGGAAAAGAGGATAATCTTTGCCACAGAGGTATACAGACACTGTATTTTTAGCATGTCTGGAGTTCCCAAGAAAATTAGTGGAAATTTCCACCCAATAAGAAGGGCTACTAGCTCCTTTTCCCAAAGAAAACTTAAGAATTATTTGGTAATGAGTAAATGTGTTTAAAAAATTCATTCTTGGTATTATTTTCTTTCCCCTAGTAAAGCAAAAGTTGTAATTACTTGGTGAGAAATCATAGCTGTGACTAGCTAGTTATTGTTGGAATCACACCCAAGCACCACCACATTTTTTCCCACCTACTGTGTAGCATAGCTGGCAAGTCCCTGAAAATTAATGACCTACTCAGAAGCAGATATTTGGACAATATTTTGTGAAGGCTGGAATGGTCTTTACTGCTAATATGGGGATATGCAGCTATGCAGAACCAAGAGGACTACAGGAAAGACTATGTAAATGTAACAATCAATTCTCTCCATCCTTCCTTGTCCCCAGTATAGAATCTGTCTTTGACTCCTGACTTCCAATGTGAGCTGCTAATCTTCAGTATAAAGTTAATATTCTAGTAAAACAAAACACACTTAAAATCCAGTTTCTGGTGAAAAGTGGAAAAAAGAAGCCTAAAGGGCCTTTTTAAAGTTTTTTAGTCTTTTTCTCTTACTATATCCAGAATCTTATTTTTTTCACACACACAAATCCTGAGAGTAGAAAATGCTATTTAACAAGGCATCAAAATATTTTTTTTCTGGCAGAGATATGTTCAGGAACTTGTGCTGGTTATAGCAAAATGCATTAATATTGCACAATATTGCACAATAGTATTAACCTGTCCAACATTCTTTGTGTGAATAGAATAGCTGCCTTCAGTTACAAAACTCTTCACAGGAACTGTGGTGGCACAGAAACTGAGCAGACAGATCCCTCTAAAAACAGAGTGAAACAAAGAAATTACCTTCTTTCAAGGGAAATTGTTGCTGTTAACAACCCCACATTGAACATTTACTGAAAAACTATGTTAGATGGTAATGATCATGGAAAAGAACTTCACTGGAAATTTTAGTATACAGGTCTCATATTCTGGTAAAAATATTTCAAATTCAGTGTAACAGAGGGCCTGTGAAAATCCGAATCTGTTAGTTTACCTAATACACCCCCTTATACCTGCAAAGCTGTAAATTACTATATCAGTTACCAGGAAAAGGGGACCCAGGACCAATAATTAAATACAGGAACATGTGAGAGTATATGCACAGTCTGAAACATTTGCAAAATTTCTGAAATCTAATGAGTTCAAATAATTATGTACTTGGGAAACAAATTATCAATCTGTTTTCTATCAAGAAGACAATTGCATCAAGAAGAGTCACTTGGAGCCCAATGCTGAGTAATAAACCACCCATGCAGTTTCCATTTTTGCCTTCTTGATTTTGGGGGGGTGTGTGAAATAAGCTGCAGATGACAGTCAAAAGCACAGACTTTGGTAGCTTCTTTCCAATGAATGTATTTTCCTGGACACTTGCTGTTCTGGATTTTTACAGTGTGAAAGTAAAAAGAAACAGTTGTGCAGTTTAACTGAGATTTCATTTGAAGGAATTGCATGATGGTTTCATTACTGAGATGGCAAGAACAGCTCAATCTAGTCAATATGGAATTTCCTTTTTCCATTCTCTGGATATAACAGGATACAACAGGCAGTGAAATAGGCACTTAGTCACTGGGGTTTTTTACAAATCTTTTTAATTCCCTTATTGCCCAATCTTGCAGTTGTTGTGAACTTGCCAACATTTTTCTTGACATAATTCCTGCAAAAGCAGGCCCATAAATGTGAAATATAATTAAAATAACCTTTAGCTGCTATCCGTGGATTGCCAACCATAAATACTAGAAATAAAAATAATAATAAAAAACATATATATATATAAATAGAAATAATGCGACATTTCTTTAAAGACGCCATCTAATAGGCCAGCTAAATGTGATAACTATCAGCCTGGTTCATGACAATGTTACATCATTTTATTCCTCACAAGTCTTACCACCACAAGAAGCTGTGGTTGACAGAATGCACTTTCCCATATCCAACATATGCTTTAAGTACTGCAGGAACTAACTTTTGAGTATTCTCTGAAGGGTATTCACAAGTCTGGTCATAGTTTCCAAGAAAATGAGAAGCAATGAGATTTGCAGCCATAGGCTTAACTCTGGCTGCATAGAGATAATTATATGGAATTAGATTCAGAGTCTTGGGTTTACCTTTTTTAGTGACTGAACATATGGTCCAGTCACTAAAACAGTAGTGCCACACACACCTGTGTCCTAGGAATGGAAATCTGTTTCACCTTTCCCCTTCTCTGACGAAGTCCCACATTTTTTGCTTGGCCTTTTACAGGTTCTTTCACACCCTCTCTTTGGAGTTAAGCCTGCCAAGAGTTTTGTCTTAGGCCTTTTGTCTTTGTACTTATGTCTTTCCTGACCTTATGTAAATGTACGTTCAGGTGAACTCCAAACTACTGCTTTAATGAATAATAAATACTGATGATGAATAAAAGGACGAAAGAGAAATACAAACACTTAAGAAAAGACTGCAAAATTACTATACAGATACTTTCTATTGGTTACTTTGGAACCTTTTCTAATACTGTGGAAACAGAATAGACCAAAGCCAACCAGGAGAAAAAAGCAGGGTTTTTTTCCAAGTAAAACTAGCAGAATTTGGCTGGTAACATTCAAACATGAGCAATATCAATGATATTGTACAAAATCAATGATTTGTATCAGAAATAGTGTGGCCAGTAGGACTAGGCAAGTGATTGTCTCCCTGTACTCAGCCCTGGTGAGGCTGCAGCTTGAGTCCTGTCTTCAGTTTTGGGCCTCTCACTGCAGGAAAGAAACTGAGATGCTGAGTGCCCTTCCAGAGAAGGGCAACAGAGCTGGTACAGGGTATGGAGCACAAGTCTGATGAGGAGTAGGTGAGGAAAAACACTTGTTTAATGTGAAGGAAAGGAAGCTGAGGGAAGACTTTATTGCCCTCTATATCTACTTAAAAGGAGCTTGTGTGAGGTGAGAGTCGGTCTCTACGCCCAGGTAAGAAGTAACAGGATGAGAGGAAATGGCCTCAGGCTGCACAAGGGGAGGTTTAGATTGGATATTAGGAAAAACTTCTTCATGGAAGAGGTTGTCAATCATTGGAACAGGCAGCTTTCTGAGGAAGCGGTTGAGTCACCATTGCTGGAAGTGTTCATAAAACATGTGGATATGGCATTTGAGGACATGGTTTAGTGGTGAATATGGTGGTGGTGTTAGATGACCTTATAGGTCTTTTCTAACCTTAAGAAATCTAAAATTCTAATTTTTTTTTCCTGAAAAAAACAGTCATCTCTTGAAGTTATTGGGAAATTGCTTTTTGTGACCTGATACTGGATCCACAATGAGACATATTACCAAATTTTTTTTTTTAAGATTAGGTATTATAGACTTTCATTAATGAAGTCACTAGTGCCCAGATCTTGATTTCTTATTAAAGCTTCCATCCAATTTCTTCAGTACTGTTCCATCCCTCTCATCCTTGACCATTTGACTATCTTTTAAAACACCCTATTTCCTCTGAGAATGACAAAAATTGGGAAAAGAAGCCTCATGCAAAAAGAAACAAGACCTCATCTCTGATTGTTCCCCCTTTCATACATCTTTGTGCTGAACACCACCTTCTCAGGAACTGCTCTTGTGTCAGTTCACTTAATGGTCTATTAAAATCTGGATATTCAATCAAATCTGTACAAACACATTGCTTCCATTACTTATTCTTTTTACACCAGTGTTAATGATCAGAAAGAGCTTCATCAGGATTGCAAAAGTACCAATTAATTCTCTAAATTAAAGACAGTATTGAATTGTTTATATACTTTTTAGGCCATTCTTTTTACCAGTGGCAAGTTCTTGTATGCTTCATTCTAAAGACAGATAATGTATGTGAGGATTCAGACATGTTTTGCACACTCCAAATACATTCCAAAAAATAGAGTATGGAATTATTTTCTTTCACTTTCCTGCAGCCCCCTCTTCTCAATCTCTCACCTTCATACATTTTTTATTAGTGCTGTAATTTAAATATAAAATGAGCTTACCATTCACCTAGGCTAATCAGATCTGACTACATATGAATGATATTTGGGATTATGCCCTGCATGAGGACATTCACTAACTCCCTGAGGTCATAATTTTACTGTTGAGGTTTATGATCAGAAAAACTAATCAGTCTTATGATGCAGACTTCAGGATTTCATTATTATGAGAATAAGGTTTTTTTCTCCAACTGTTGAAAGAAACTAGAAGTACAACTCACTGTTTTATATCCATTTGATGGATTATTTCAAATTTTTTTGTCCTTACTCTACTTTAGGAACCAGAACTGTGTTCTAAAAAAAGAAAGAAGAAAAAATATGAAAGATTTTGTAGGTGTAGAAAATTTTTAATTGTGTGACACACACCTAAGGCAAGAGCATAGGCCCACAGAATTTCAGAATGGTAGCTCACAAGAATCTTCAACAGTACGTGAAGTGGTGCAGTTTCTTGCCTGGCTACATTCTAAGGGGACTTACACTGACAAATACTCAAAGAATCAAATTCTTTTCAAGATCACTGTAGTCCAGAGATTCCATCCATGCACTCAGATGCACAGTTTTGGAAAGAGGAAGCAAACAGCCTGTGTTTTCTTCCCATGTCCTGTAGACTCTGAAAACAGACATAGGAATTACACAGTGGCTGGTCTCAATTTTCCTAAGAAATATGTTTTCCTATGTTATCATGAGTCCAGTGTCCTCTTTCTCCATCTTTTCCAGTGAAAAATATACTTACTGCATAATGTTTTGTGGGTGAAGGGCCTGAATTGGTTGTTCACTTTCACAAAAACCTCACTCTAAAAGAATGAGGAAAGTGATAGAGATGGAAAAAAGGCTAGAAAATATCTCAGATGGTGATAAGAAGTGAAATTAATCTTGGTCTGCTACACAGTTATGTTTGCACCCTAGCAGCCTACCCACTGATGTTTTTTGCAGGCATCAGCAAGAACAAGTTTTGAAGAGAGCTGTGAAAGTTAAAACACAGAGAGGCTTGGCTTTGCAAGTTTTACAGGGAGCTCTTCCCAGTTGTATCCTGTAGCATCACTTAACAGTTTGATTAGAAACATTATCAACTGAAAAAGCCCTTTGCAGTGAAATTATGCAGGATGACCATCAGGGACTCTGCTTCCTTTCCTGATTAGCTATTGAAATGCTGATAGTCAGCACCATACAGGACTTAAATTTATTACAACCATGAGGGAAATCATCAGAGAGGAAGAAATAATTTATAAAAGCCACAGTACCACTGGGTAATTTTTTGTGTTTTTCCTGAATCTTTCAGTAACTTCCCTAATGTTTTCCTCATTTGATAATTTTTATTTACGTTTCCTTTCCTCTGTAGACTAAAGTAAAAAATCTAAAGTTCTACTTCTAATCAAGGAAGCAGTCTAGAATTACTTTTGTTTTCAGTACTTTTAAGTGTAACTCAGCATGACGTTTCTTGTACAAAAATTTACAGAAGTTCTCTATAGAACTTTTGTTCTTCAATATTCAAATAATTTAGCAGGAAAAGAATTGTTTCCTTCTGGGCACATTAATACAGACCAAATTCAGTGGCAGAAAGCAAGCAGATAAAATTGACTTCAAGATTTTAAATGAAATATTTACAGTAAAAAAGTAGAATTCCTTTTTAGTTCCAGAAACAATAACAGAAGTTTTTTTATACACATTTTTTAATTACAAACTGGTATCTTACTCTAGAAAATATTTTTAAACTTCAGCATCTCTATTTGAATTATCTCTAGGTTTGCATTATGAAACATAGCTTGGCAGGTTTTACTATGATACATATGATTTACAAATATGCCACATCAACTCTACACTCCTTGTTTTAAAATGATTTATAGTTTTATAGCTTGTACTTACAATGTTATGGCAGTAGAAATGGCTTTCACCAAAGGACCATATCCTCTCCATACTTAGCATAAAAGTCAGTAAAAGACAGAAGAACTCAGTGGTTCCTCATATTTATGTGTGTAAAGGCATTAAATATGTAAGTGTTCCTCACTTGAAAAGTGTTGCAAAAAATTAGTTGACAGAAAGATTGTGCAACAGATCCCAGTTTTGCTCCTCAGTTGGTCAGATCTGTGGTCTATGGTGTCATGACCAGCAGCTTTATTCGATTTGAGTGTGATTCGTGCACATGTAAATATGAAGTTTGATAATACCACGGCTTATTCTGAAATGTTCAATTGGATTTTGCTTCAATAAGGAAGATGGAGGGAAAAATCAAGAATATCAGGAGTTGGCACAAGAAGAACTGTATATGCAAAACTACAAGTATAATTGAAAGGCTGGACTCAAGCTCTTTTGAGCAGCAAAGCATTTTAATCTGGAGGAATCTTGATCATGCAATGGCAACTAATTCAAAAACTCATTCATTCCTAAGGATTATGGTAGAGGAAATTATCTGGGGCCAAGGGATCTTAGAGTGTGTGGTATTTTATCACATATTATCCTCAGTAAGAACAGCAGGATTTAACGAAATACAAAGAATCTCTCACAAGGTTTTCTTAGCAAAATGTAGGTTTTTTGAAATGAAGAAAAAAAAAAAAAGAAGCAGTTAGTTTTGGAGATTGTAATCCCCATCCTAAAGTCAATTCTTCAAGTGCATAGAAAGATGGAATGCAGAGGCTGACAGAAAAGATTTAGAAGTTCAAACAGGAAGGTAAATGAAGCAGTTCAAGAAAAGCAAAACAATTTCCACTGACTGATCACCATAGCCTAATTAGAGTACCAGCATTGTATCCAGTTCCCTCACCTAACAGCCACTGAGGCATAACGACATAAAACAAATCACTGAGAGAGTAGGAAAGCAGCAAGCAGTGGAAAGTTCCATGAAGTGTTCCTGCTGCAGATGGCTTCCAGGGATGCCCAGAAATGGACACTTCACATGTATTTCGTCACAAGCACATCACTCAGGAGATCTGAATTAGAGTCAATGACATCTGTATTGAATGACTTTGACTATAGTGAACTGCTTAGTAATTTTAAGTTTAACGTAGAAAATTATTTCCAAAGTACTTTTTGGACACCATCTCAAAACTTTTTGGATTGTCTGACTAAGGTACACTGTGCATAATGCCAGTAAAATTGTTTTTCTGAACTTAAGTCTTTGTTGTGACTGTTTCCCATTTTAATAAAATGGAATAGTTGGATTGTTTTCCAAGAATCCGTTGCTTGGCATAAGAGATAATAAGTTACTCAATCATGCATTATATTTCTAAAAATGAAGGGCCTAACTGGCACCATGACTTATACTAATTTGGTGTCCTAAAGAGTACCATATTTTATTAGTCTAATCTTGTCACAGTCATTCATGGTGATAGAATGGGACTTATTTAAGAGAAATGTATAGATGCTGAACCATGGACATAGACGATACAGTGGCATTTGGCTTACAGGGGGTTGGTTAGCTGTGCCTCCTTGTCCACTGTGAAACATAAGCCCTTCATTCCTCACTTCCATGTGACAATCTTTTTTCTCCAGGTGCCCTTTTAATGGTTATTTCCCCCCTTTTATGGTATAACCTGTTGTATCTTTTGAGTTGATGCTGCTTGCCTAGGGAAAATGTTGGCTTTAGGCATAGATCATCTAGGTTGCTGTACATGGCATGAGTTGCAGGGAGTGGAAGGACTGTGTCAGCCTTACTCTTCACCTTCTCTGTATTCTCAGGAGGAACTGGGGCAGAGAGAAATATTTGGGCAGAGAAAACCACCTTATTTCTTCTGCCAGCAAGGAGACCTGTACAAGGTCAGTGGGTCAATGGCTCTGCCACTACTACCTGGCCCAGGTCACTTCCACTCCCCTTTGCAGCAGCAAACAGCACAGGTGTCTTCTTTCCTGGGGGAGCTCTGGGCAGTGTGGCAAAAGGTATTCCAAGCCAATTCTTGCCTAGTTATGATGTTAATCTATTTTGGCTTCCTCTCATTTTCCACATCATCTGTCTCCAGAGCCTTTCATTTGTGATTCGTTTTTGGGCACTGGTCTAAATGTGCCTGCCCATATAGAGCCAGCCTAGAGCTATGGTTTATACAGAAGTGGAGCTCAGGCAGCAGCAGCTTTCATATGACTTTTAGTTCCACTGCCATACAGTAAAACGGTTTTTACAACGGTAGAAGTCTATAGGATTTAATTTTGAAGGCAAGATTTCTGTTTCTGCATAGCATATAGTCCTTGCTATTCTAGCCTTAACATCAGCTCATGATAACTTACCATACATTTAAAATTCATGTCAAATTAACTTACTGGACTTATTTGTTAAGGACCTATTAATTAATTTCATTATTGAGGCTTATTATTTTTAATACTAGGAATTTGCTAATAAAGAAGATAAAAATGTCTTAATCTTGATGTTTTATAATGGGAGTATCTATGAAGACTTACACACACCAAGACTGTCTTTTAATTGTGTATGCATAAAAATGTAGAGACATAGCCGTGTGTGTCCTCCACATGCGTACATACACATACAAAAGGCACTGACATATGTAGATATAAATATAGATTTATATTTTTAGTTGGCACATAAAGATATCAACAATTTTGGATCCTTACTTTGCCACCAGTACGGTCAATTTCTAGCAAAGCCTCTTCTGAACAAGGAGAAATATCTTTGTATCTAAGCTGGCATTGTATTTTCACATCTTATTGCAAACAACCTTCCACTTAACGTTCCACTTAATACAAGAAGGTAGGGTCAAACCATCTCTACAGGCTGATCTTTATTGCTTCATAAATAAACAAGTTTTTTAACATGACTAAATACAAAGAGAGAGATATGAAGAATGAAGACAGCAAGTCAAATTGAAAAGAACAAGGTTATTATCCTAAACCACAGCATCACTGGAAATTTTTTCAAAATCATGATTATTGACTAATGTCTGTTTCCAGTGTGGGGTAGACAGAGAACATATTCCTTGAATAGAAGGATGTATAACAGTGTCAGGACTAGTAATTTCTTAGTAATATGGTAT
>VZTZ01025948.1:144910-199858 GCA_013400955.1 Drymodes brunneopygia | reverse complement strand
ATCATTGGCTTTTGATCCCCCCTGTTTGCCCAGCACCAGGAAAGCACATGGAGCCATTTCTTGCCACTCTGCCCCNTTTTTTTTTTTTTTCCCCAAGCTTTTACCTGAGTTTCGTCACAGTTCCCTGTTTGGGCACCAGATGTCGCTCTGTCGGACACGAGACAAATAGGCAACTCAGGAGGTCAGCCACCAAGGCCGGGCAGAGAGCAAAAAGAGACCCAGCCTCTCTTTATTCTTATATTTATACCTATTTACAGGCAGTCATGGATTGGACAAGGAGGCTGCTCTCAAATTCCATAGGTGAGAAACACAGTCCATCACATTCTCCACCCCAGACAGAAGAATGAAAAACAACATCCAAAGTACAAAACAATCCTTGGCCGGTTATAGAAACATGGATTGTTTACACAAAATCCATGAGAACCTTTGCTACCAACTATAAACACAGCACTCTAAAAAATCAGGGCAACATTGTGTCATCTTTTTCTCTGTCTGTGCAGTCTTTATGATACAAGTCCTTTGAGACTTATAGCGCAGTGGATCATTTTAAAAAAAGTAATCTCTACTTTTTGCTCTATTGGGAAAGGAGTGGGGGTGAAGAAAAACCTAATCTCTGGTCTGTATTATGGTAATGCATCTTGTGTCTTTAAGAGCAGAGACTGCAGCGGAAACTGGGTAAACTAGAGCTGGTCCAAAGTAACCTCTTCCAAAATGTACCTATTGTGGGCATCCTGAGCACCTCCTGTTTCCAACTGCACATCCACACCTGCTGGGCATTTTGCTTGCTCTTGTAAATATAGTCAAATACAGTCCTGGATTTATTCTGCAGCTTTGAGGTCAGACAACAAGCAGAGCCTGTACCAAAAGAAGGCAAAAGTACAGCAGCACTGTAGAGTACATGTCCTATTCTAAACTTGTTATTTCTTTATTTGTGCAATAAAGAGTACAATCAGCAAACCCTTAAGAGGGGATTTCTGTACAGTTAAGGAAGATATAATATGACGTAATATGACATATTACAGTAGTTGCAATTGACTTTTACTATTTTGTTACCAGTGAACAGCTTGCTTTGGGGCTTAACATATTGTCTCTCCTTTCTCATTTGTTTTGGAGCAGAAAAAGAAATACTCAGAATACTCAATAACTCATTTAAAGACCACTCTTGTCTTTTCCAGGGCAAAAAAATTCTGCTGTTTGCAATCTTTTATAATGTGTACATGGAGATAGCACCGTTTCTCTTAAGATTGCACAATCTTAATTTGATGGACAACCTTAAGCTAACCAGAACTGAAAAGATATTCAAAGCAGAAAATAGACCCACCAGAGAGTTTTTAGGCAGGAGGAAATGAAATGAAAGTTGGGGTGATTTTCTGAGTATTTTGGTAGCTATAGAAGCCCAAAAAACCCAAACCAGAAAGGCATCATGATCAGATTTCAAAGAATAGCAGTCTATGAACTTTATTGTTTCATTTAAACTAAAGATATCCCAAACCCCTCTCTTACAAGGCAGACCAAAATATGACATTGGCAAAAAAAAAAAGAAAATTAAAATAGGAAAATAACCCACATCAAACAAAAGAAAAAGAAAAAAAATAGCAGTCTTCAAGACTGTACTAATTTGACATCATATTACTAATTTTAGCCCCCTTATTATTCTTCTCCTCTTCTGTTCAGAGTAGACATATTTCAGTTCCATTTCATTGTTTTACTTTTTCCTTTTTCAATTTTGCCTTTTCTCCCACTTAGTCCTATTTTCTCCTAAAAAAACCTTGATTTATATCCTCTTACACCTTCAGGTTTTTGATTTACTACTTTAATTTATTTCCACAGTTCAACTCCATGTTTTTATACGATTTGCATTCACAATATTCTGACTTTTTCCCAAAATCTTTTTGTTGCACATAAATGATGTTACATTAAAACAGAACCAAAAAATGTCCACACAACAAGACAATCATGTAATGCAAGAATTTATTAGTCTTGTGCCCTTATGATATATCTTTCAAAACACTCTGTTGCTCACAAAATTGTTACACTGTTATTTCTAAGGTCCTGATCCAGCAATGAAGTTTGTATGTATCAGTTTGGAATACTACCCGAACTCCCAAACATGGATTCATGCCTCCATTTTTTGGCACACACAGACTAGTTTTAATCATTACCATGCAGTGGTTCCAGCAATAAACTTGATTTTTAGGATCAATAACTGAAAATAAGTAGGATTTGGTCCTTTGATCCAAATCTTTAGAATTTCTTTGGCTTCTCTTGAAAAAATTGACTGATTAAATAGTAAATTACAATAATTAAACAGAGGAATAGTCTCTTGTATTCCTAATCAGTTGGTCCATCAAGTGCAAATGCGACCAGAATTTGTTCTGTTAAACCTCCTATCAATCTCTTGTTTAATCAGTTTCTTAGTGACACGTTTTATAGCTAGCTTCTCATTGCAAAAATAATTTTCAAAGTTGAACAAGAAAATGGCTAACATTCTCCATCTCTTCTTAAGCTGCCCTTTTACAACTCTGACAGTATTAAAGTGCTCAAATGCGAACACTGACAGAAGACACTGTAGTTTAAATGACCCTGCAGAGTGAAAATCTTATTATCTGTAAAGACAGCTCTTGCAAGTTGTAAAGCACAATGGGAGAAATGTAACTGGTCTCTGTGTAATAGAACATGATTTCCTTAAGGCAAACACTTTCATCTTTTCAAGACAATTGACCAGAAGTGACATCATTCCCCAACTGCATCAAATGTCTGCATGGAGTCTCAAAAAAAGTGACACAAGAGGAAAGTTGTCAGGTCTAGCCGGCAATCTTTCTGGTGCAAGAGGAAATTGAGATCAGTTCAATCCTAATGCAGTCATGTTTTCACTTTAACAGTGCACAGAGCCAGGGCAACAGGACATGCACTTTTTGCTCTCTTTATCTCCATCTGGCTTAATTCATCTGGAAAAGGACCAGGTGTTTCACCAGTGAGGGAGAACCAAGTCCTCACAGTTTAGTCATTCAATTTAATTTCAAGGTGATTTGTTAGAAGACTTCTGTATACTTCTGGACATTTTGGGGGCAAACTTTTTTAGTGGCATGAAATAAATATGAAGTTCCATACTTGATATGAGAAATGTGTACCTGACACTGCTTGACACTTACCTATTTGCTATATAGGATCCTATGTAATACATTTCAGCATAATTTCCTGACAATGAGTTCATTGCAGTGTAATATTTGGACAGCTGCTTGAGTTGGATCTGTGTTTATTTTCTCATTGGCGATATGTCTGTGATTATGCCTAACTGACACACGCTGACTTGGGAACTTGATTGTATCCATGACTGTCTCCCAGACCTTGAAAAAGTACCATGAACCTAATTTCAAAAAAGACACTTAGAGGTTTTATGGATTGGTGTTGCATTTCCTAGGTTTTATGCACCCAACTTTCCAGGAGTAAAATCTAAGTCCTCTTTGGAAATAGCCTGTGTACAGCACAGAACACCATTTCAGTACCAGATTGATGGTTACATGCTGTGCAGCATGTAGAGTAAGCCTGGGGATAGTATCTAATCCCCAGCAGCAAAGTTCCTAGGCTTGACAAGTCCAAGCTTGAACTCTAGAGAACAGAGCTCAGACTAAGAAAACCCGTGTTTTGTCACCAGCTCTATCACTGGAAGAATAGCCATCTGCCCCAGCACTGTTTATTGACACAATTTGTACAGCACTTTTGAGTTTTCACAGAAAACAGTGAAAACTAAACTAAAGCTGCTGACTGAGAGGACTAAGAGGAAAGCTGGAAGTGTGTTGCAGCTGTCAGAACCTGCAGGAGCTCAATACATAACTGCCACTCTTCAGAAAGAGCCCTGGAAGGTGAACATTGTGGAGTATATTTTTTATGTGTAACCAGATCACGCCGCAGCAGCATGAAGGAGCAGTGAGTTCACTCCAACTGTGGCACACAGTGGGCTGCAAAGGGTATATGGCATGGAACCTGGGGCAGAGCTGTCTCACTCAGACTGGGCAGTCTTCCTCTTTGGGTTGTTACAGGTGCAATCTGAAAATGTGTCTGCCCATGGCCTCATTCTGCATTTGTAGCCTAAGAGCTGTACTCTATATAAGAAATACTTCCTGTCTGCAGAAGCCAGGCACCAGACTGAGGCCACTACCTGCTGTTTCTCAGCCATGCACAGGACTCAAATAAAGAAAAATTGCGCTTAGGATCTGAAGGTCCAGTCACCTAGCAACTATGGTACCACTAAAGTTTCAAACTGGCTTGGATTGTATATCCTCACAATCTTGATGTATTTAGTTACTGCAGCTTAAAAAAAAAAGATATTCAGATTACTCTTGTGGGGGAAAGAAACCATGTATTCCATATAGTGAATGCAAATAAACTTTGGACAACAGATTACTGCACTATGCTCTAATTGCACAACATAGCGTTATACTAACTAATAGGAAATGGGAAGAAAGCTGAGAATTTGGGTTGATACAGAATAGCTTCAGAGGCTGATGACCTGGAATCTGTGAAGTTAATAGCATGCATAAATAAATAAAATGATTGGCCACAATTTCTATAGAAATTATTTGAAATGGCTTTGGCAACATATTCCAAGTATTTTGTGATACATAGCAGCTATTCATAGTGCTTGAGAGCAATTGCAATGTCTGCAAAACCCAAACCCATGGCAGACTGCCCAGTGTACAGAAGTATTTACTAGTACACTTCCAGTATACTGAAGAACTGAGGGCTTTTTTGTTCTATGATGGCTTAAAATACACTGCAAAAGAATGCAACAGCTAAACCAGGAAAAAGATATAAGTAACTGCCCTAGTTCCAGCTAGGAGAGAGTTAATGTTTGCAGTCGCCCCAAGAGGCATGGCTGGGACCCAGAGGTTATCCTATACCACCTCCCATCAGTGCCTCCAGGGGCAGGAGAAGGGCTCCCTCCCCATATTCAGGGTTTTGCTGGTGCTGAAAAATTGTGTGTGAATCATCTGCCTCTCCTGTGCACTCTGCCATTGATATTGCTGCTGTTACCTTGCTTATTTCATTGCTGTTTCTGGTAAATTGTTCTTATCTCCACCAATGATCTTTGCCTTTTGTCCCTCCAATTCTCCTCTCCAGCTGCTGCAGGAGGATGGGGAGGGGAAGGAGGGAGGGAGTGAGAGGGCTTGCACGTGGACTATTTTCACATGGTTTGAAGTGTTTTGGTGAGAGCACTAAGTAGGGGAATACCATTCCTAAACCATGTTAGTAACATTTGCTTGTATCTTCTCAGAACTCAGAAATACATGGGATGTGACATGTAAGGCATTAACAAGAATATTTTGACGTTTTTCTGGGTAGCTCACTGTGTCATCTTTCCACAGATGGAAGTGACTGGGACCGTATTATTGTATTTAAGGTGTGTGTTGTGCTGTGAACCTGTTGCACACTCTGGAGTGCAGTACACAATAAGAGCAAGAGAAAGCTACAGCTGAGGTATCACATCTGTCATATCTTCTCTGGGATGCATTCATGGCCTCTCATATACTAAAAAACTGAGGAAAGCCAGTTCTCCTGTCTACCCAGAAATTAATATGGATGACTGGGAAATTATTTTTCCCTTGCAGGTAATATTCTTCAGATATTCTCTTCTGCATAGCCCCACCTCTGTGGGCTTTGGAGAGAGTTTGTTGCTTTATGTAAGAGTAAACTCCAGTTATCTATCTAAAGTTCTAGTTTGATATATGGGAAGATTGTTGATACTAACATCAGTTGGGCTTATGCATAAAAATATGAGACCAAGAGAAATAATTAATATTGTTCACATGATGTCAATAACACAGATGTGTATCAGTAGGTAGACATTATGTAAAAAAAGCAGGGATGGGGTGGAGACAAATAATACCATTTTTAATTTGTTTTTTTTAATCTGAAGTGCAACAGCCCAGTGCTTACCATTGGCAAGTTTCAAACAGTATTATTGAAATTTTGCCAACCATTTGTAAAAGAATTTTGCTGTGTGTTTTGGTCTTTTTTCTTTTTTCCCCAGAAGTACAGCTTTTATGAAGTCATTCATTATTTGGAAAAGTTTGAAGTAATTCAGAAGTTATGCTTAAAGGTATTTCAGCCTGTGTTTTCCATCTAGTCCTTTTTTTTTTTTTTAATATATATCAGCACTCTATGGTAGGTTACCTGTAAGTCTTTTGTATGGTGTTTTTCCAATACCCTAAAAATCAGCTTTCTTTCTTTATTAAGAAAAGCAGAAAAGAACAAAAATCTTGTGCATAAGTGCTACTTTCTGTTTTCTAACAAGGAAACAACAAAACAAAGTGACCCCCCAAAAAAACAATGACAACAGCAACAAACCACAAAAAAAAATTGAAAAAACCCAAACAAACCCAAAAAACCAATCAAACAAAAAAGCCCCCAAACCAAAACCCCACCAAAAAACCCAAACCCAGAAGTCTTGGTACAACAAAATAAAGATTTCATTTATTGCTATTGGGAAAGATATAAATGATAGAATTGTGAGTTCCTTTCAGACATTAACTAAGAAAGGCACAGAATTTAAGAATCTCAAAAATAGGAGCCTGAAATTAATGTCATAGATTCATGTTATATACTTGAGTGAGGGTATTGGTGAGGAGAAAGCTGCCACTCTGCAACTTCATAAAAATAAATATTGGTATCTTGCATAATCATAGTTACATTTATTAGAATTTTTTTACATTTCAGTACTACATAAGTTTTAGGATTCAAAATTTATTATTCAATCAGCTCTATTTCTGCTATTCCATCATAATTCTCTGCTACTCAATCTCAGGGGTAAATGCTTTGGACAAGATAAACAGCCAACAGTCTACAACATGAGAGGGAAGTGCACTAACTTTTCTCCCAGAGCATGTTTCCAAGCTAAAATGCCATATCCCTTGGAGAAAGATGGAACAAGTGAAATTTTTAAGACTGAGGTTTTTGGTGTCTTTCAATGACTCTGCTTTTGTAGAGGGAATCTTTTTACAAAGGTGTATGGCATGTATTTTAAACAGTGTTTTTAAATTATATCTTTTACTTTGGTCAAATAGGTATGCAAATAAAGTGAGAGACACAGAGTGGATTTCTGCAATTACACATTGTGCGTGTACACTTCAGAAAAACTTGTTGTGGTTAGTGGACATAGCATCCTAGATATCGCAAAAATTTCTCTTTTCTTGTGTGGTAATAGACATGCCAGTGCTACTGTCTTTTCCTTAACGGTGACATCCATACTCATTATCACTGAAATAATTGCTCACTAATCTCATTTTAGAGTATGCTGTAGATTCAGGAGGTTACAAATGAATGGGAAAACCATGGTGAATAGCACAGCAGAACAGCATTTCCTTAGCATATGACATAAGCCAGCTGGAACCAAAACTTTACAAAAATAATAGCGGGATGTTTATTCAAAATGGGAATATATTTAGTTGGAGAAAAATTGTTTAGCTGCCTCCTCTGGTAGGAGGGTGTTCTTTTTGGGACACTGTCAGGAACTAAGGAGAAGTTCTCTTTCCTCTGTTACACTACTTCAGCAATCAGAGGGAGCAGATTTAGTAATTAAGAATGCTCAAAATGTTTCAAAGTGAGTTGAATAAATGAATTACTAAACTTAGTAAAACCATGTCAGAATCAAGAGCTGTTTGTGCATTCTCCTCTGTACAGTCTAGCACTGTAAATAAAGCACTGCTCTAACAGTAATATTTTCCATAACAGGAGAAACTGTTTTTTTTTAAACTCTTGTTCATGATACCAACAATTTCATAAAGAGCAGTCTTGCCTTGCTCTTCAAGGGTTTTAATGATAGAAGCACTGACTCATTTTTGTAAGCTGTTCATGATTCCTTCTTTAGAGACGTCCCTCACAACAGACATTCATATATTAAAGTAACGCATTGCATTGCCATATCTCACAGTATTTTGACAGAATGAGTAAATGTTACATTATCAAAGTATTTTGACAGAATGAGTAAATATTACATTATCCTAACAGGAACAACAGTAGTGGCACAGAAATTACTTGCAGTGAAATTCAATTAATGGAGAAAATTGGAAGTAGAGTTTAGACCTACCATACCTCTCTCTCATCAGCTATCTAAGGATTAAGATGTACAGGAATTGCATTGATCTTTTCCTTTCCAGCAAATTTCAATTTTCATATGAAAATGCTGGCCATATCTCCTACATATTCCACTCCACTTCATGGGTTGTCATGAGAACTTATGCTTCTAAGAATACATCAAATATTGATATTAGCCACTAAATTATAATTCTGGGAGTGGTAACTATTGAAGTGCTCCTTACACCACAAGTCCACCTTTGGAAAGCACAATGAAATTCTGAGGCAGTTTCCTGAAGTTTCCTCCCTTTATTATTTAGCCTGTGATTATTTATGGTTGCTTATAATTTAGTCTAATTCAGTTTGGCACTTCAGTAAGCATCAATATGTAAAAAAGTTTTCTGTGGTCCAGAAGTCACTTACACCTTTGTGAAATAGCCACATTTTTCTGAGACAATTTTGTACTACAAACAGAAAGCTATTCCCCAATGAAAACCAGCTTTAAGTTTGAACCAGGTACTATGCAACTGTTAACCTGATAACAGAACATCTGCTGAGTAAACAGAGTTCTCTCAAAAGGAAAATAATAATATGTAGAAGAATTTTTCACCATTTATTTGAGAAAGATCAACTGCACCCATGAATGCACACATGAGCATTCTTACTTTGAAAGGAAAAGGAGAGAATAAATGCTATCTGGAATGGAAAAAAAGTTTCAAAAGACTCTTCAAAGAGTCTCTCAACTAATCCTGTGGGAAACTCAAGAAGAGGGAGATGAATCTGGGGAATAAAAAGGAGGTCTTTAATTAAACTCCTCAAGCTCTGTGTATGCATAGGCGTGTTACATATATCTACTGCTAGAATTATTTGCTCACTCCTTGATGGGTGTTGCTGTATTGCACTGTTCAAGTTCTCTTCCAAAAGTAAGTTGACACTCAAAAAATGCGGTGGAGAAATAAACAAGAGAGAGAGACAGACATTTGGTTGAAATACCTGCTGGAGGTTTCAGCCCCTAGGCAGCTCACAAAGATTAGCTATATTGAAAGTCTGCCTTTGTTAACACCCTACACAAGTAACCATGCCAGAATTCACCCACTGACAGGGAGTGTATCCTGCTAAGGACAAGAGAATCTTAAAGCTCAGGATGTTCATACTGAAATACTGCAATAGGCAGAATTAATTAGATTCACTGACAGTGATAAAAAAAAATAAATTTAGAAACCTGCTTTCATGACCCTGGTACCTTTTTCTAGTTATTCTGGCTGACCTGTAATCTCATTATGGATTGAAAGGGTAACATTGTTTGAAAGTTTGCAGCATAAAATTGTCTTTGAATAATTTTGTGTTGCATCAAATAAATTGTTTTTTTGGTAGTTCTATAAATGGAAGGTGATGGTGAAACCTGAAGAGCACTTTTTTTCCTGCTAAACAGTAGTATAGTAAATAATGTAGGAATGACCTAAAATGAAAATCCTTGATATTTCAGCAGTTCTAAATGCCTTAGTACCTCTTCAATGTTCTTTAGTTTTAACAGCACATCTCACAATCTTTCCTGGAATTACAGGACATAATGTATGAAATATATATATGTGTGTGTGTATATATATGTATATATATATGTGTGTGTGTGTGTGTGTGTGTGTGTGTGTATATGCATGCCTGTAGATCTAGAGCTACATATTAAAATTAAAAGACTGGAAAATGACACACTTTTGAGAATCCTAGAGAGAAAAACTAGTATTTAGTTGCAGTTGGGGGAAAAATAGTAATTAAGTAGAAACGGGTTGTGGAGCAAAGGAACTCTTACCTCAGGAGAAAATCTGCCCTACTTTTCTTTTCTCACATTTTGAAATCTGTGAATCTTTTACTTGCTTTATCACTTTCCAGATTCCCTGCAGGCCAGAGCTGACAGCTAACCCTCTGTTTCATCTTAAACTGTTCAAAGCATGACAGAAAATTACTTACCCTGCTGAGCCTGAAAGTAGCAGGAACCCACCTACTGGTTACCCCTAGACCAGGTGATCACTGTTGCTAGAATGAAATTAAAATGATAGTCCCAGAACACTTGGCAAATTGTTACAATATATGGTCTTTTACTGCTTCCAGTTGAAATCCAGAAACTGAGCTGACTTTTTTTTTTGGTCTGAAGAGGTAATTATGTGTGTCTTGAGCCACTCTGATATCAGTGCATAAAGATAGTTTTTCATCCTGTGTGATTACCAGCTGTTTTGTGTATGGACAGGGTCAAGCATTTGCACTGTCTGTAACTGTCAGCTCTGTTCATTCTGTGATCTCTCTTCACTGTGTTTGAATACAACCTTTAAAAATCCTTTCTATTTTTATACAATTGCACTTTAAGAATTAGCTTTAAAACACACTGTTGTCACTACATTTTGACATGATAAAATGCAGGGATAAGGTGAGTGCAGCAGCATTCATGTCTCTAAAAATAGGATTCCACTGGAATCAAAATAAAGCAGAAGAGAAATTGCAGACTATTTATGCTCAGCCTGTATCATGAAATAATATGTTTATGTACTGGATTTCATCTTCAAACTTTTACTATATGTATTATCATCAGAAGTAGCATGTAAGTAAGTGCTATATGAGATTTTTAGGTTAAAATCCATCTGAATGCAGCTGAGCCTGCATTTTGCCAATCTTGGGAGGAAACTATAACACCATTCTTCACTGCTTTTAGCTCTTGTGAGATAATTGTTTCTTTTTTAATAACTGAGGGGAAAAGTACCACTAATGCTAGGCACAGCTCCTTTTGTTGTGATTGGTTTTCTTTAGA
This sequence comes from Drymodes brunneopygia, assembly GCA_013400955.1. Classification (NCBI taxonomy): domain Eukaryota; kingdom Metazoa; phylum Chordata; class Aves; order Passeriformes; family Petroicidae; genus Drymodes; species Drymodes brunneopygia. The sequence continues at coordinate 188,988 of VZTZ01025948.1, read as the reverse complement.
TTTTGTGCTGGTGAGAATGTTTGCAGGGAATTTGTTAATGTCCTGTTAACTAATAAAACCAGGTTTGAAGGTAAAAGTTAAAGGACTTGTGAATCTATGAAGGTCTGGAAAACTGACCCAGAATGAGTCTTTCAATTCTTCCCACTATTCTGGGGTCACAAGAGGTGGGATGTTTATTACCTTTAGTTCAGTACAGAAATTTCCTTCTTATTTTTGCAGGGTGGAGCATTACCCAAAGTCTCTCAAAAAACATCAGGGTTGTCATTTGGATCTTTGTTTACCATATTGGCATATTGCCTTCAACCCTAGTCCTGTTAGGAATCATTCTCTACAACAATATCAGTGATTTTATTTTCCTTAAAATTTGATTATGTTGTTGGCACACTTTGACTCATAATACTGTGCAAACAAAAGAAATTGTCTCCTCTCCAATTTACACTGGTAGATCATGCAACAGTAGAGATGTACTACCTTGAAATGTATACCTTGAATTAGGAAGCAAATGTCAGTTATATAGTCTTTTTGAACTATTTTAGGTGCATGGGAACTTAACATGAGTTGTGTAACTTTCTGTGATGTCTTTCTTTACTCTTATTTTGCTCATTCTTTGCCAACTTAAATGCCAGCTCATATCTGATTTTTGGGAACTTGTGAGTCCCCTGAATACTTATCATTATGCTGTGGTATCTAGGCTCTAGGGTATATAAGGATACTGGGACTGAAAATACACTGGTAAAAAGGCATTATTTCCTCTTTACTAAATACACATTGCATTGCAGAAATTGCTATTTGAAAACATGTTTCAGAGATGTGGTGAGAAATTTGGACAGAATTACCTTTGATAGGGAGGTTGTGTACAAACCACTGCTCAGTTATTTATGTTAGTTAAGTAACTTTATCAAATATTGTTAAAACATTAAAAAAAACCCAGAAGAGCAATTGGGTCATTTTTGTGTCCTTCATAAAAACACTGTTTGCAGAAGTAGTTCCAAAGTAATTCATGGTCGCTGATTATTGCATGGTGGTGGGTTTGAAATATGAAAGCTTAGGGTACCTAGTCACACATTTTTTGCAGTCGCAAGTTTGTCAGTGCTTTTCTTCTGCACTATAAAAAAAGGGACAATAATATCCTTAGTTTACAAAGGCATAGGAAAACAATTTCAATTTTCAGGATATTTTGAACAAATACTGATAATATTGCTCTCCTTATTAGAAGGACAAATCTGCCAATGGGCTGATGAAAGAAATGATGATGAATGAAGATGACAAGCTACAGATCATTGTAAAAGAAATTAACTCAGGCAGATGCAAAATTCTGTATTATGCAATATTGCTTGTCCAGATTTGTGGTAGCTGCTGTAATTGTTTCACTGCAGGAAGGGGTATCAGTGATGTGGCTAGCAAGGCACAGTCTTCAAACAGTTTTTTTTAAATATAACTTTGCTGAGCAGAAATGTAATAAAAAAAATCTGTATTTTAAAATATTCATTTATTTTTCTTTCTTCCTTCCAGCTTGTGGCCAATGCAATCCTTTTTGTCAGTGTAAATTTGTATGGGGTCTTTGTGAGGATTTTGACAGAAAGGGCTCAGAGGAAGGCATTCCTTCAGGCCAGGAACTGCATTGAGGACAGGCTGAGACTGGAGGATGAAAATGAAAAACAGGTCAGTTTCTAAGCCTTATTTGCCTTTCTATGTTTCTCCTGAGATGACTGTAGTTACGTGAACCACAGGTTAGGACATTGTTGCCAAATGTATGCTAGGGCATGTGTGCATTTCCATTGGGAAGGAAGTGCTGCCTTCCCCCATTTGCTTCAGCTCTTCCTCCCCAGTGCATGCACACTCTTCACTCTTCATCTGCAGAGCTCAGAGAAGGTGCAGGCTGCCTCCACAGCTACTGTCAGCTCCAGTGCCAGAGGGGATCTATTTTAGGGCTAATGTACTATTATAATATAAGATTGTGATTATTTATCTGCTTGGATGTTTTTGGGTGAGTGTTAGATGCACTGTAAATACTTTTCTTCTGGCTGAGTGTGCTCTAACCTGTTTGCCTTCACGACACCTATTAAAAAAGTGAACATTTTGGGCACAAGGAGCTGCACTGATAACTGAATAAGTATAATTGATAACAAGAATGTATATGTTATAATTTTGTACAATTAATAACAAGAATAACTGTGATAGCAATCAATATCTCTTCTCAAAAATCACCTCAGTTATTTGATAGTTTATTTCATACAATTTTATCAATCAGCTTTCAAGCATAATTGGAAACAGCAGAAGAAAAAGTGCTATACTGTGTGGACCTTGCTGTTGTTATTCACAGATCTGAGGCTTAAACCTGCTATGATCTGTTGGTCTCCTAAGGTTTGGTCTAGCTTTTTCTTTCTGTATAGGTGATAATAGAGGGTGGCACTGGAATACCTCTGTGGCACGGTGATTACTTGTGTCAGGGTCCTCAAAGCTTGTGTACCTCACACAATTTTACCACTCCTCAATTTCTCTAGCAAGTCTATTCCTATATGTGGAATAACGCAGGTCCATAAATACCTTCTGTTATGAATTAAATTAATATGCTTTTATTAGTTGAATGTATTCTGTAATAAGTAGACATCTCTGTGAACACTTCATATCTTTGCTGGCTGTGTAAAAATGGTATGAGGATCAAAGCCTTTGGATTTAATTCTGGTCTTTTGTAATACAAAGCTGCAGATTTTTTTAAGGCATAAATATGTCATAAGTGAATTTCCATGGGATTTAAAAAAGCCTGCCATTTGTGCCTTTGAAAACCTACTTCTGGGATCCAGCCTGAAAACAAAATTGATTTTTTTGTGTTTCTCTTCTGTCTTGTCTCTGTCTTCTGTCAATCTGTCTTGTTTTATATATTATATATATGCATGGATATATATATATCCATGCATATAGAAACACAACAAAAGCAATAACATTACACATAAATGCCATTATTGTTGAGAGTATACCTAGATAATCCTGCAAATGTTTTTCCAAGGCAGTGTACAGGTCAGGGAAAATAATAAACTTTTCTCCTACACTTGCGAAATTAACTTTATTCGTTACAGTGTAAAACTCAATGCAGTAGTGAAATATGCTAATTATCTGTCACAAGTACCACCAAAATACTTTCTGTGGCTGCTCTCACACTATATTAGCATATCTCTAGAATCAGTGAGAATTAAGACATGATTACAGGCTACAAAATTATTTTGCAGTTGCTGTGGCACAACATACTCTGAGTTTCCAGCTGGCAACACTCAAGAGTGTTTTGTGGGGAGAAGAAATGCTGCTGACCTAGTTCAATTTTTGTGATCAGTCCTGTATTTTTGTTCTCTGAAGTATCAACATTACATGTTAAAAAGGACTAAATGTTTTCATCAGACTTTCTTGTCTCATTCAGATGCTCTGCCCTAAAAAGCATAGCCCTTTAACACTGAGAAGTGTAACCTAAAATGCTAAAACCTTTCCCTGATATTTCTGTGCAAGTCTCTTACCAGAAAGGAAAGAACGTGCTCTTGACTTTTGAACATACACAGCTTTCTGGAGCTAAAGTGTTGACTGTGTGAGACAGATACCACAGCTGAAACTGTAAGTGAGATTTCTTCCTCTGTGTCCTACTTACAGTGAATTCTCTTCATGGGATGTATTTGTAGTAATAGTCCCACATGATAATTTTGATAAAACTATTTTTATGAGCAAGTGTCGCTCTGTCGGACACGAGACAAATAGGCAACTCAGGAGGTCAGCCACCAAGGCCGGGCAGAGAGCAAAAAGAGACCCAGCCTCTCTTTATTCTTATATTTATACCTATTTACAGGCAGTCATGGATTGGACAAGGAGGCTGCTCTCAAATTCCATAGGTGAGAAACACAGTCCATCACATTCTCCACCCCAGACAGAAGAATGAAAAACAACATCCAAAGTACAAAACAGTCCTTGGCCGGTTATAGAAACATGGATTGTTTACACAAAATCCATGAGAACCTTTGCTACCAACTATAAACACAGCACTCTAAAAAATCAGGGTGACAAGCAAGAGTAAATATCTTGTGTTGGCGCATTTTTGGACTCATGAAAGTAGGCTTGAAAGTGTTGCTGGAAAGAAAGGGAGCAGATAGATTCTGTTTATTTTAAAATTCATTGTAATGCTCACCCTGTTATCTATTCTCTGTGGTCACAATGAATGACTGGCCTTGATGGCAGCATCATCCATTTGTTGCGCTGCTGAATGTTAGATTGCAATTCCACCAGAAGTGAAGGCCAAGAACCAAATAAGTTTTAGATAATGAGCAAATAATCATAATCATCCACTTAGGATAAGCTTCTTTTCTTGTTATCTATAAATCTCAGCAGCAAGCCATCCTCTGCAGAGCAGATAGCAAAGAAAAATTATTGTAAGATGGATCCTTTTCCCAGGAATTCTGTTTTTTCTGTTGGTGCTCAGTCAGAGCATGTGAGCACTTTCCTGCACTCCCACTGCACCATCTCTCTGTGTCCAGTTCCTTAATTCCAGATCATACTTTACCCATACAACAAAAAAACACATTGTCACTCAGCTCCCTGAAAGACTCCTGGTGTTAAGACAAACCAACTGATCTTCCAGCAGTACTTTACCCCTTCCCAAGTAAGAAAGAAAGGAGCAAGAAGCGATGGGAAATGGGGAATGTATTCAGCATAGAAAAAGAAGGAGTCTGCTGCTGATTTAACTGATTGCCATTTGACTAAGAGGAGACATGAGTAGGGAAGATGTGGCTCATCATGTATGAATTCCAGGTGTAGTAGCTCCTGAAGTGGAGCTGTGCTCCAAGGGAGAGATACCATTGCTCTTCTTAATGTGAAGAGGCCATCTTAATGTGAAAAGCAACTGAACTACTGTTCTTAAAGACCTATAGACTCCCATTTTCCAAGTGTCTCTTTCAGCATTTTTATAGTTTTGTTGTCCCCACAGTCTTGTGATCATCACTCTGTGTACTAATTAATATTCTAATTATGTGCTGTGTGAAACAGAACTTCCTTTTATTTCTCATAGACTTGTTGTCTGATGAATTGATTTTATGTTTCCAGCTCGTTTTGTGACATAGTCATCCTACAGAAACTTCTTCCATGCCACTCACAACACTGTAGACTTTCATAACCCTGCTCATCTCTCTTTCCAAGCTGAAGACCTGTCGTCTCTTTGGTCTTCTGACATATGGAAGCTATATCCTACCTCAGTCTTTCCAACCTTGTAACAAATCTTAATCGCATTCACTCCGTTTCTTGCCCTGACAATAAGAATATTTTTATCCATATTCATGCACTGAATTTTGGGATAAAACATATAATTTACCTTGGTGAAATGAACTTCCTGTAGTGCAGGTTTGTGTGAAACGTGCCTATTTCTTTCGTATAAGGCAGGCCAGAAAAACACTTGACTTCATACAAACCTTCAACGCCCACAAAACCACCTTAGATATCTTCACTGGTTATTTAATTTCATAAGTACAAGTGAGTATGTTTGCAAAATAACGTCTTTCAAGATACTTGTTTAGATCTTTCCTTCCCTCCTAAATATTACTTCTGTACTTCCTCACAATGAGAACTGACTGTGCATGTTGCTTTTTATTTTGGTAGTGGATAACAGTGTGTGGAAGTTTTTATCCTTTCAATTCAGTAATCAAACTGAAGAATTAGTTATTTGCACAGCCCCAGGCAGAAGTAATTTCTAGAGTGCCTGACAACATACTTACCAGGTTTTCCTCATGTTTCCCATACTTTTTATTCTTAGAATCTCTCATTTTTTTTTCAGTGCAGAAGGATTTATTAAATTTATCATTAAAACACAGGCCTTATTTCCATAACTGTTCATACTGGCTGAGTGCATCAGCAAATTGCCCTGCAGAAAAAATTTCACCTGGGTCATGTGTGGATGCAAAAGCACATTCTTGTCAAAGTATCTAGTGTGCATCAGGGGAGTGATTCTGATTTTGCACAAAGTGCAAGGTACATGATGATACCTGATCCTCTGCAAAAGCTAGCCAGTGTGATCTTTGAAAAATATAGGTGGATTAATTTTAGCTAGCATGAGGATGAGCATTACTGCTATGTTCTATGTTACAGAGCAGCTAAATATTGTATCTATTCTGTCATCAAATCATAGTCTTACGCAGGAAATTCTATCTTCAAAAATCTATTGGTTCTTTACTAGGATCAGAAAAACAGGAAATAAAGAGATTTGCAATTTCAGGCTGTCAGTTTGAACCTCTGGACTTCAGGCCCACTTGTGCAGGCTGACCACCAGTGCCTTTTAGCCAAATCAGAACTTCTCTTGGAACTTGTCTTGCTGTCTGCTTCGTTTGCCCCATTTGGCTGCTTAGATCCTTACATAGAAAAAAATGTACTGATGGCTACCTTTATCCTGCGACATGGCATCCCTGGTCCATCTTCCACCTTTCTCAGGTAAAAAGAGACATGGAGGCACATTTCTCTCACCCATACAGTAGTAATTGCCCAGAAGCTTTCTACTGACCAGCACCTGTTAGTCTCCAGTCCTGCAATAATCATGCATGTTTCTATTCTTCATAGAGCAAATAAAGCTGGGGGATACTCAGGTGAAATGAAAACTTCCAGATGGAAGGCTTCAGCTTCAACCTGAAGTATTAGGAGTTGCTTGTAACCCCCTGCAAGGAAAGGTATAAAAAATAAATGTGTGTTAATTTTACAGGTCTATTGCACCTCTTGTTATGCAGAATAAACATCTCATCTGAATGGAGTTAGTGCAAGAAGCTGCACTGCTTGGCATACCACCAGGATTCCTCTAACCTGACTTAGGCCGAGAAAAATAAGGCTTGTAATCTAACCTTTTAACCTACAGGCAGGAATCCCTAGTAGTAACAAGCACATCCAAGGGTAGTTCAACCCTTCTATCCTGAGCTCTTTGTTAAACAGAAAATTAGGTTTTTCTTTGGGAGTGGTTACAAGAGGTCACCTCAACTTAGGGCTGCACAGCTGTAGGATAAGAGAGGAATGTATGTTGCTACTGGACTTGCAATTCCAAATTGTAGAAACATATAGTAAAGTGGGTACCATACAATAAAAACATACAGCTGTAAATCACATAAAATTCACATTTTTAATATTTTAATTGCCTTGTAATTGTATTACTCTAGCTACACGCCTTTGTTTTACAAAATGAAACTTAAGAAAAGTGAAAAAAAAATTTAAAGCCACACATAAGAATAGGCCAGATCATTACTATAATAGTTTGGTTTAACTTTATTTCATCCCCTGAAAGCTTTCTGATGTTAGTAAATGTTGTAGTTTAACCCCAGGCAGCAACTAAGCGCCACATAACCCCTCCTTCCCTCCATGGTGGGATGGAGGAGAGAATAGAATGAGCGAAGAGCGAAGATGAGAAAACTCATGAGTTGAGATAAAGACACTTTAATAGCTAAAGCAAAAGCTGTGCATGCAAGCAAAACAAAACAAAAAATTAATTCACTGCTTCCCATTGGCATGGGAAGACATTCCTGGGAAAGCAGAGTTTCATAACATGTAATGGTCACTTGAGGAAGACAAATGCCATGACTCTGAATATCATCTTCCCCCCTTCCTCTTTTTTCCACCAGCTTATATGCTGAGCATGACACCATATGTTATGGAAAATCCCTTTAGTTAGTCAGGGTCAGGTATCCCAGCTCCCAGATTCTTGTTCATCTAAAGCCTCCTCGCTGACAGGATGGTGTGAGAGGCAGAAAATCCCTTGGCTCCGAGTATACTCTGATCAGCAATACCTAAAACATCCCTGAATTATCAACACTGTTTTCAGCACAAATCCAAAACACAGTGCCCTACTAGCCATTGTGAGGAAAATTGACTCTATTAACTCTGTGAAAAAAAAAAAAGAAAATTAAATATGTCAATTAAATTGGTTACCAGCCATTCCATTTTATGTTACGAGGTGTCAACAATTTAAAAATTTATAAAGTTAAATACCTCTTTATGAAGATTTGTTATAGATTTATAAAGATAAAAAGAGGGTGCGTTAACTTTGTCTTCCAGTACACATGTAGTCACTCATATTCAGGCTAAGCAGGAAGATGTCTTGGACTGTTGTTTGTTGCAGTTTGTTTTTTTTCTCATAGATGCATACATGTCATACAGTCAGGCCACCCATTATAAGCTCTTATATGAAATGCATGCTGGCTTACTTTGAGTAGAGTAGATAAATTTTTGGGTGGAAATATTGATCTGCTAGAGAATAGGAAGGATGTGCAGGGGGTTCTGGACAGGCTGCATTAATGAATCAAGGTTCAACAAATCCAAGTGCTAGGACCTGCCCTTGCAGTGCTACAGACTTGGGGGAGGGTGGTTGGAAAGCTGCCTGGTGAAAAAGACTTAGGCTTGCTGGTCAGCAGCTGAACATGAGCCAGAGTGTGCCCTGGAGGCCAAAAAGGATGATGGCATTCTGGTCTGTATCAGCAAAAATATGGCCATCAGGACCAGAGAACTGGTTGTCCCCATTTGGCACTGGTGAGGCCACACCTTGAATCCTGTGTTCAGTTTTGGGCCCCTCACTGTAAGAAAGACATTGAGGTGCTGGAGCATGTCCAGAGAAGGGCAGCTGAGCTGGGGAAGGGTCTGGAGAGTAAGTTCTGTGAGGAGTTGTTGAGGGAGCTGGGGTCTTATAGCCTGGAGAAAAGGAAGCTCAGAGGGGACCTTTTTGATCTCTACAACTGCCTGAAAGGAGGCTGTAGCCAAGTGGGGGTTGGTCTCTTCTCCCAGGTAACAAGTGATGGGATGACATGGCTCAGACTCCACCGAGGGAAGTTCAGGTTGGACGTTATGAAGAATTTCTTCATGGGAAGGGCTGTCAAGCATGGGAATGGGCTGCCCAGGGAAGTGGTGGACTCACCATCATTAGAGGTGTTCAAAACAACCAACTAGATGTGGCACTTAGTGCTGTGGTCTAGTTGACATGGAGGTGTCTGGCCAGAGGTTGGACTTGATGATCTCAGAGGTCTTTTCCAACCTAAATGATTCTGTGATAAATTGATGACTTAAAAATTAGTGGCTATATGATTCTTAACCAGTTAATACTTTGGCTGTTAGAAGTTTTGGAATAAATAATGGAAATTTTATAATATGTTTTCTTTCAAGCAACTGTCAATCAAATATCCTAGTGTTTGACTCTGAATTTTTAAGTTTATTTTTCCTACTTGCATTGTGTATTTTCAATTAGAGAGAATGGATGAGGAAGGATGAACAGGATCATATAAACCTGTTCTTATGAGATGATTAAAAACATACAACCATACAGTTTTAGGCAGATAACTGTTTTCAGCAGAAAACATCATGGATTACAATTGCCAAGGCAAATTATCATAATTAGGCACACTGGCTATAGCACATCAGATTCTGAAGTTAAAATGTAAGACAAATAATTCAAAAGAGTTTCTTATAGTTGATTTCTAAATTTAGAGTAATATCCATGACAGAAGTGCTGTGTGAACATTTTAGTAGGATGCCACAGTGTGAAGGTAAGCAAACTCAGTAGAGAATGCTTATGCTGTTCCCTTAGCAGCAGGAATTCATAGAAAGCTTTAAAATGTCATTAGGAAAGTCCTCTTACATGTATTTTTATTGCTGTTCACAAAATTGTTTTCACTTCTAGAAGAATCTTGACTATAATAAAAAAGTTAGCTAACACGTTACACAAGTTTGACACTTTTCCTGTACCAGTCTTCAAACACAGGGTGGTTCCACCATAGATCAACTGCTTTGTCACCTAGGTGTTTCATGTCACAGCAGCTGATATTGCCACATTGTGCAGTCTGCCAAATGATATGTTACCACTTAAGCACAGATTATCTCCTTGAACAGGATACAGAGCTAGGCACTTCACTTTCATTCCAATATATGAAAGTGTGTGCTGCTGGCACACATGTGCTCTTGTGGATTTTTTTGCCTGTTCCTTTTGGTCAGCTGTCTATGGAGAAAAAGAGCTAGACTACACCCCATTAACTGGCAAAAGAAATACGTTCTAAGGTAGTATTTTTGTCAGGCTTGCCATTCTAAATTAACTTCTGTCATGTCATTTAAATTCTTTCCAAGCTTTCTGTTCCACATTTCCTCTTCAATATAAACTTCTTTCATTTGGAGTTTAGCTCCCCTTCAGGCACATTTGATTAGGAATTTCCCAGTTTGACAAGGAAATAATGAACTAAGTCAGACTTGCTATTTTAAGTGGGTGAATACACTCATTGCTTCCATAGCATATTACTGATTGGTCCTTGCTTTACCACTTTGGAAAGCAATGAAATTTTCTCCTATGGGTTAGGCTCACTTCCCTGCCCTGTACAGAGACAAAATGAAGACAAGTAACAAAAGACAAAGTCTTTTAGGTTTCTCTAATCTAAATTAGAAAAACATCTAGATTTTTCAAAGCAAACCATATCTATATCTTAGTCTTTGCAGATTCAGACATCTATTCCATTTAACTGTTTTGTGCCATGATTTTCTTTTCTATTGTTATACTGAAGGCATTTATGGTCTTTGAAAAAGGAAATGCTGACTGCTTGCCACTTAATATGTCTTTCTTAGGTTCTAAAATTATTTTTATTGACTTCAGGTTCTTGGATTTTTTTTCATTCCTTCTGCTTACACCCACTAGTGGGCTCAGTTTCTATCACCAGCAATCAAAAACCTTATCTTTACCAAAGAGCTTATGCATTTTCTGCCACCAGCAAAAATCTGTACTAAAAAAGGGCATGTTCTGATACTGAGTCACTACCGCAACTCTAAACAAAAGTGTGTGATGCTGTATCAGACAGTAGCAATGGTGTGAAGCACTAGCACAGCACTGTGTCCTCCAAGTTCCACAGATTCTGGACTCTCAGCTGCAGACTGTGTTGGCTGCAGCAGCAAGAAAAGAAAACTGAAGATGTTAGTGGCCTTTGTCTCACTGCCTCCCTATGTTGTCTCCATTTTTCAACCAGATGCCAAAGGAGACCACAGAGATTTGCCACATATCTATGTAGAGTTGGTGGAGATATCTGGGTTTTGGAGAAGGAATGTGGGGAAGGAGAATATCATAACTTATGGGCCGGAGGAGAATCAATGAGTGACACAGTCCCAGTACCAACTTGAGCTGTAACATGTAGCATGTTCTTCAAGAAAAATTCCACTAGTTGCAGGCTGGAGCATTAATGAGGGCAGAAGAGGGGGATGTGTCTGTCTTGCAGAAGGTTGAGCTCTCTGACATTCTCTTCCTGAGGAATACATCCTTGCCTAATCAAGATTTTCAGTGTTACATCGGTGGAACAAAACAGACACGGCTGTGGATTTGAAAAACATGCTGTTGTAACTGTAGAGGAAACTTACTACACCATGGGTAAACCAGTAAAGATCTGTCTGCTCTCCCATTTACCCTGGAAGGGGTAGCATTGGTAAAGCTGATGCTGCTTGTGAGTCTATCTGCCTAACATTTCTGAAGAAGAACTACAATAACAGGATTGTTGTCCCAGTCCTGTTCATGACGGAACGCAGGACTCTGTGTGGCACTTAAGCCTCTAGCAAACCTGAGTTCACAGATATCTGCAGGCCAGCCTAGGAATTGCATTAACACTTCCATGTTCCCTCTGATTATGACATTAGCAGATGATTAATGCTCTTTATGATAACTTTTAAGACCTCTCTTTGTTTGAATCAGAAAATACTTTTAACGAATAAATGATATTTTTTGAATTTGTGCTTTAAGTATACCTTTTTTGTTTTTAACATATATACTCAAACTACCTATGCATATAGTCAGTGCTACCATGAAGGGATCTTTTCAATGGAATATGAAAACTAGCCTTCCTGACTCTGCAGTACAAGGGGCAAAATGTTTTAATTCCACATAGGAAGATTTAGAAAAGTGTGTTCAGTGGCTCTTCTGTGCCAAAGTTTCATCTTCATTGATACGCCCTAAAAAACCTACTTACTAAAATCCTACTGAAGCATGATAGAAACAAATTAAGCTAACACTGCTGGAATTGAGAAATACCTGTCCCTGGCAATGTACTGCCGAAATGCTTTTCCTTCTTTCCTGCCAAGCATGAAGAAGTTTTCAAGTTATCTGCTCTAGAGAATGGTCTGATTATATCTGTATGGCTATTTGCCTCACTAAAGTGAGGCAACTAAATATGCCTTAACTATAAAGGCACTTCCAGAAGGAAGATTTCCATTAACTGAAATGAGTATAATCTTTTTCCTGTCAAGTTGCTATAATAGTTTTGTGGACACATTAGATATTGCCAGTGGGGTTTCAGAGGGAGTGAATATTAAAGATAGAAGGTGAAAGTAAAATGACTAACAGTAGTTTGGATGCTGCATGATTTATTCATTGCCAGTTTATTTCTGGTATCAACAGTTAGCTACTCTTTCTGATGATTAATCTTTATTGATATATTTCTAGAGCACTCTGATTTAATAGATATGAGGATAACTAGGAAGACAGCTTGTGCTTTTGGTGCTTTCAGTTTTCTTGTTTATTCTCATTACCTCTCTCAGCTCTTGTTTCTATTTGAGAAAGATTTGTGGAGCTGATCTCAACTTAGCCTACTACTAATCTTCTAGTCCTTTCAGGAATCACACTTTCCTTTTTAGGATAGTGTCATATACATATTTCATAGGCATGCCGTGATCAGAGAGTATCTGGGGTTTTTTTTTACATGCAGAGGTTTCCAATTTATTATAGTCCAGTTTTAAAATTATTAGAAATGCCTCTGCCCAAATTAAGGTGCAAACAAGACCATATGCCAAAGTCGATAGTATAGATTTTATTTGAGAATAAATATGAGAGAGAGAGACAGAGAGAGAGAGAAAGGAAGAGAAAAAAATAGAAAAGAGGTGGGGGGACAGAAAGAGAGTGACAGAGACTGAATAAAGAAAATATCACCACTCTGTGGATCCCACTGTCATTCCGCTGATCCTCTCCAGCTGGTCTTCTTGGTGGTGAAGGTCCTCCCAAAAATCATAGAGTCCATGAATTAAGATATGCTCAGGCCAGGTGGGAATGCCCAGGTACCTCCCCGAGGGGGCAGGGGGATGGGGGCAGTTTGACACAGTCTCTTGCTGCAGACTCTGGGTCTGTTGCATCCCTTTGCATCACTTGCAATGCTGTGGTTTAAAGGCCTCAGGAAAGAGTCTGGGGAGCACTTCGGGGGGTCTTTTACAGATGATGACACCCCCTCAGCTGCCTCCCACATGAATGTCCCATGGATGTGGCCTGTGGGGCTGGGGCCGATTTATATAAGGGAGGATGGGTGTTCAGTGCCTTCTGAGCAGAGGTTATGCCATGCACCTGAAACCTCTTCTCCCCACCCTCAGCTGCGGGGGGTGTCTTTGTAAACCTCTGTGGGCTGTGGTCTCCCCCACCCCCAACTCAGCTAGAGATGATTCTCAGCCCAGCTGGTGGGTTTGGCTTTCTTATGGATGCATTCTTCTCCCTCAGCCTGAGATGATTGAACAATACTGTCCACTTTATCTTATCTGGGCAGCTTAACTCACAGTCCAGAGTTCAAGTCAGGCATCTTCAAGGAGGGCTGGGCTTCTGTGGTTGTAGCTTCTTTATACAGTTTTCACTATAATGGATATAATCCTTCATATCAATGTTATAGGCTTGAATCATTTCAATCCCTAATGCTTATTTAACTCATGTCTTTTTCTGGATGGTACCTTAAAAGTACAAGTACAAAAGAATGAGTTTTTCTCATTCTTATAATGCTTCATCTTGAATGTTGTCTTGTGAACTTTATACATTCAAGCAGTTTTATGGTTTCTTTATGCCCACTCTCCATCCCAATGATTCTACACTTCATACAGCCCATTGTCTTCTCTTCTAGCCAAGACTTCATGCTCTCCTAATTCTTTCCCAAGGCCTTACCATCTCCATTGTGTCTAACAATGTTCAATGTGGAAACATCAATGCCTCATTAAACACTATTCTGTTGGTGAATTCTTCCTTTCCTTTATTTAAACAAAAATAATCACTTAACTATAGAAAGATGTCAAACTGGTCTGGTATAGGTGCGTTCAGACAATGCATCTTGCAGTTCATACAAGTGAGTGTATTGAGAGCGTATTGATCATCTACAAAAACTGTGTTGTTAGCCTTTCGCTTACTACTCAAAAGCTGTACATTAAGTATCTGGTCTTTTAGGGATGGTGTTTTATGATTACTATTGTAGTAATTACTCGCTGGTAAATAGAATTTTCCAAGAAATCTCAGGAATGTTCTGAAACATTGCCATCTTGTGGCTTCTGGGAGATCACCATCTTTAATAGTGCTATTTCATGTACTTAGTTGGAGGAAAGGCCATAGCGTATAATTCACAATTCACTAATGAAATCTGCTGCCTTTGTTTTCCAGCTTACAAGAAGTATAAATGAATCCTAACAGTTGTACACAAAATTGTTTTCCATGCATTGCATTAGGCTTCTTTTTCTCTCCTTTTTGTTGTTTTTTTTTTGTTTTGTTTTTTGTTTTTCCTTAAAGGTAATTAAAATGGCTGTGAAGTGTAATATAAAGGTGACAGAGACTGTAAATCCACTAAGATGTAGATTTTAAAATTATACAAAATTGAGCATGATATCATGGTGTTGTTAGGTAGCAGTAGGTAATATTTAGGATGTACTTTGGAGTCCCTGCTGACTAGCTAGAAACTGAATCTCAAAATACTATAGCTGAGTTGACACTGAAACAGTCTTATTAATGTTTTATGTGCATGTCTGATGCTTATCTTTTCTAGGGAGAATTTTTTTTTTAAATATGGTAGTGCTTTCCTCTTAAGTATAGCAATAACAAAAGAAGATCAGTGATAGAATGCAAAAATTGTTGGGTTAGATTTCATGCTCCATATTGTAAAAAACTTTTGTAGAGTAGATCATCAAAATCTCCTTTCTTTTGTGAGCTCCTTTTCCTATTTGTCATAATTGTTGGACTCTTACTATAACAAACAAAAATATTCATGTTTTATCAACCAAGAAACAAATATGTCAAACCTGGTTTTGTCATGTGTTTATTTTTTTTTACTTTCTTCCTTCCTAAAATCCCTATGAAAATGCAAAAGCAAGGTAACACAAGCCATGAAGTCTATCCTGAATAGTGTGGTTCAGTGCTAGGGAGGGTGAAAAAGGACCAGGACCTCAAGTGCCGTCCAGACTTCTTGCTGTCGTTAATATGAGATTGGGAACCTCCAAGTCCCATTTAGAGCAAGTTCCACAAGGCAGAACTCTCTGCCATCCAGATGTGGGGTCCAGAGTCCTTGATGGGTGAAGGCAGTGCCACAATGCTGGTTAGAAGGAGCAGTTCAGGAGGAATTTAATGAAGCTGGCTGAAAGAGATGGAGCTGTATCCATTACAGCCCTGTTCTCACAGGACTGAAAGACATGCAAAACAGTAAAGTTTTCTACATGGCCCTTCCAGACTGTAACTTCATTCTCAAAATGAATTCCAGCTGATGTGCATGTACAGTAGGATGGGAGGACAATAAACAATGAGATTCAAGGCACCAAAGAAACACAAGAGCCTGCAGCTCTGAGGCAATGCTACCGTCCCCTTGGTTCTTCCCTCAGCTTGGTTGCTTATCTCAGAAAAAATGACAGCTATTTCTTTTGATAAGGTAGTCTGCTCTGACTATAAATAATAATTCCATTTGGTTTTCTTTATATCTCATATGATAAACTACAGGAATACAACTTAGCATGGGGAAGCATAGCAAGTGTATTCAGTTTTTGGGTAGAAATTTGTGAGTCTTTCAACTGCACATTGGCAACTGGAAAGCAATAAGAGGATGCTGGCTAGGAACATTTAAGATATTTATGTGCTTTTGAGCCTTCTTTTCTGATGAAGGGAGTGTGGATTCATTTACAGCCTGCTGAAAGAATTTGAAAATGTATCACAGTCATTTCCCATACAGCTGTCAAAATGAATAATTTTGAACAATAGCAAACAGCGTAATGTTTGGGCAACTGCATGAAATGATTCCAAATCAAGATGAAAATTTCAAAGGGCTTTGACTAACTTATAAGTTTTTGGTATGAACAGTAAAATGAGAAAAGAGTATGATTTTCAAAATGGGAAGGGGACAGGCATCTTCATTTGGAGGCAGGCATGAGAAATGTATTAGGAACATGCACTGGGGACTCCCATAAAAGCAGAGCTGGGATGCTGGTGGGAGAGGCTGTCCAAGGCAGGGATGGGGATAGAAAAGGGAATTGTGGTGAGAAACCTCCAAATTGGAGAAAGTTGAAGAGAGAGTTGGGGCAGAATAGAGCATGCAGATTACAGGTTTTTTTTTTTCTTCAATAGTCTCTGCTTGCTTCTTTCCTTTCCCTTCTCAGAAATGAGAAATCACACAACTCCTAGAGGGCCCTGAGCCTTGAGCTCCTCTTCTATTTTAGAAGCCCTGCTTGTGTGTGGTGAGATAGCAAGATGGCTTCAGGCCTCCCCAGAAGGTTTCAGGCACTTGCCTCTCCTGGTCCTAGGGTACCAAGGGAGACATCTTGGTACACAATGGTCAAAGTGGACCTCTGGAGATCATTGAGCCCAACCATTCCCTCAAAGCAGGACTGCCAGTAATACCAGGTCTGGTCAACTGTGGCTCTGACAGGTCAAGTCTTGAATAACTATTAAAGTTTTTCCTTGGGACCAACCCACAATGAAAGTTGCAATCCAGGATTATGTACTTGTAAATAGGGTTGAGAATGTTCCAAGTAGTAATATAGGGTCTTTTTGTCCATTAACAATGGGAAACACTTTTTTCTTATCCATTTCGCTGCCTTGGCATATTTTTTTTCTTTGTCATGTGCATAATGGTACACCGAGCAATTTCTAATTGGTTTGGTATGCGCATTTTGACTTGCCTCGGGGTCAAAGTGAATGTTTGTTCCTCCTCTAATTTTTAGTGATACTCCAGTGCTGTGGGAGAAAGAAATATGAATGTTTTTCTAAATTGACTGTCCTTTTCAAAAATAGCTATCTTCATTAGTAGTGCAGAAATCATTATTAATCAGGATGATACAACTGGCAGAGGCAACCCACTTTGGCATTTGAAATCCCAGAACAGGACTGGGAATGTAAAATGTTAGGAATGAAGGAGATTTAGGTCCTCATCTATAATTTTCTTTTCTTAGTGAGATTTCTGCAGGGAATGCAAAATCATTGATTGACAATTACAATCTCTGTAAAGAATCATTTTTTTCAGCATGTGATTTCACATTAGACCGTTTTAATGCTGAGTGAAGATTTGCAGCAGAAGAAGAGTGTGCAAATTCCTAAAATAGTGTAACTTGGTTGTGTGGCCAAAATGTAATATTCTGTGTGAAAAACAGCTGTAATGATCCTAAAAAACATTGTGAATCACAGAGAGAGAAAAAAATGTAAAAATATTTTGTTTCTACTAGACCTTGTGTTTAGGAATATGTCACCTGTTGAGGCTTCCTCAACACAAATTTGTGACCATTTAGAAGGTTTGCAACATGAGTGTTGTTTTATTTTGGTAATTGATTAGTGCTCCCTGTGTTACTCTTTCTTTTTTTTTCATCACCCTTCCCTGTTAGAGGCAACAACCACTCAAGCATGAATGTCACCATAAATGTGAATGGTCTTCCATTGGTTTTGTCACTTGTTCCATTCAATGCACTATACTACACACCTATTTTTCCTTTCAGCCTGGTTTCCAGATTATTTTTATAATCAGATCAGCCATACAGGAGCAAATGAAAAAACTGGACAAAAATTGTAGGACTTCACAGAATAGAGATCCAGGCAGAGCCCTTTCTCAAACTTCCAACTACTACATTTTGTGTTCATGAATTCACTCTTGCTGCTACAAAACTCTTGAGTCCTTAAACATTCCTTAGGCTGACCTGAAGAGCAATACCACTTTGCTTGACAAATGAGATTTCGCCATAAATAGAAGAGACTTTTTTATATTCTTTCCAGAGAGCTGGATGATGTCTTTCATTTACTTTCAGTATTTTGGTACTTTGCATTGCAGGTTTCTTTCTTACATTTTACAGTCTCCCCTTCACTGACAAATCCTTACAGTCATGATGCTGCTTCCCTTCTTGGTCTGAAAGGTCAACAGTGGCAGCCCTTTGAGAAAGCTGTAATTGAGTCTTTCCTCACCTGGTGAGTCTGAGGCTGCCAACCTTCTTTCTGTAGGCTCTACAATTTTTCACCAGTAATCCTTTTTTCTTTTTTTTTTCCATCTCTAATGAAAAAAGCAAGCCATCACAATTTGATAGAGGATTTTTATATGCTCCCTTCAGGTCTTGTTGTAGTCAATCTAACATGTATAGGAATCACTATTTTTGTAGTCTCCCTTAATACATCTGACATCTGCACATTTCAATGTTATCAGGTGCTTCATTCTACAGCTCTCCAATGTTTCCTTTGCAGTAATGATTCTGATTACTTCCCTGGATTCCGTGTTATTTGCCATGCATTGCAGATATTATCTGTGAGCTTTTTATTCATGTATTGTAATTGTGTTTGCAGGCCACAGGAGAACTATTCAGTTAGCACTGGTCTTTGGAAGAGCCAGTCAGTATAATTTTTGTTTGCTTGTTTGTCTGGTTAAGTCTGACTTTCTAGGAAACAGAAGTCTAAAATCCACTCTCTCCATAACATTTTTGGAATTTACTAATCCATTTCAGCAAAATGGCAAAGATCTTGTTTAATATGTTCACGGACAGACAAGCCACAGAGAACATTTAGTCCTTATCAGACACTGTAAATTTCTCATCCAAAGCAGTACTTACGAAATTCCAGCATCACTTATGCCATCTTAAACATCAGAGAATTTAACTATCAGTCCAAATTCCTCTCTTGTATGGGTTCTCTATTGTCTGAGAGGTGGTCAGCTCATTTTATAACCCCAGTTTATTTTTCTTAACAAAGTAAGTCAACTTTAAGACACAAGTAGCAGTCAACAGACCTTCATAAGATCTATTGTGGACAAAATACTTGGTTTGGATTGTGACCCAAAATTTGAGTTGCCCAAATACAATTCTGCTTCAGAAATATAAGCATACTTAATTACATCAACATAAAATTTTCAGTGAATAATCATTTTTTAGTGATGTGAGATACTTTGGTTAATTGGAAATTGCTATATATATAAAGAACAAACATTTAATTCCATCATATTCTTTGCAATATTCTTGGTGTACTTTGTTACGAATGTAGAGGAGAGCTTAAACAAGTTCTGCCTTAGACTCAGATTTCTGGCAGTAGCTCTGTTTGGGGTGGCCTGCATCCCAGATTAGCCTCACTCGCAGGTTCTTAATAATGGTCAATTAGGTCTATTACAAAATGAATTATTTATTTAATATACACAAATTTAACAGACATAAGACTTTAATAGATGACTTGCTACATGGGATAAACAAAAGAAACACTACTAGTAGATAACATACAGTGCACAAGTAAGGTACCTAATACTACTAGCTAGTGAAGAAAGAGTATAGATTCGGATTTCATGTAGTTTACCATCCAGTTGCTGATGGGGCACACATGGGATCCTTCCTCTCGATTCCTAAGAAAGTAACCACAGAATTTGCATCCAAACTTGTGGGAGAAGACCTCCACATTTCCAGGGTGTGTGTAGGAGGCTTCTATCTCTGTGAAAATTTGTGTAGCTTTTACAGTTAGTAAAGTAATGTGTCTCTCAGTCAGGAATTCCTAGCTTATCTCTCTACATCTCACTCTCAAGGCAAGATGTTTGTTGTCAGCTGGGGATCTCACCTCCCTGGTGCTAGAGATATCTCACTGCTGGACATTTGTCCAGCCTGGGTTATCTCACCAACTCCTGTGAGGGGGGAGAATGTCCTGAGCTCTGCACCAGCAGTTGGACAGAGCAGATAAGCTCTTCTGTGGTAGCAGGGAATGTCCTGCTACATATATATGAGAAGAATAGGAAACAGAGTTAGCTAATTATCCCTAGCCTCAAGACAGTGTGACCACCAGAAACATATGACAGAACTTTAGTCTAAAGTTCACCAGGACAGTTTTGCAAAGTTTAACTTATTCCTTCTCTCAGTGTGTCTTCCAGAAGAAACTGTTAAAATAAAAAATCCTTTGAATAAACTTTGAGTATTATTTGATGGCTTTATCTGCTGAATGTGTGCATGTAAGCAACACAAAACACTTGCAGGTACCCTCTTCTCAGTGTTAATTTTTGCTCCTTATTTATTTAATATAAATTAGAGAAAAGGAGGATGTAGTTGGGCCAAAATACGCACTTCTGTGACATCTTGCAGCTACCATTACAGTGGCTTTCGATTGTCTGGTAACAGAACCACAGAATAGTTGAGGCAGGAAGGGCACTCTGGAAGTCATCTGGTCTAGCCACCTTGATTTCCAGGATGAGATGCTTCATCACTTTCATGACCCAAGGTAAAACTGACTGGCCTGCAGTTCCCTGTGTCCTTCTTCTTGCCCTTCTTGGCTAGAGAAATGACATCTTTTTTCTACAGTCTTGTATCACATCTCCCAGTCACCGTGTTTGACTATCAGGAGTGGCCCTACAGTAAAATCTGAGAGCTCAGTGAGCTTGTGGATGTGTCCTGTCAGGGACCATGGACTTACATCTATTCAGTTTGCATAATTATACCTTGACCTAATCCTCTTCCACCAATGGTACAGCTGCCTTGCTCTAGCCTCACCTGTCGTTGTCTGGAACCTGAGATGCCTGAATCTGATCAGATGTGGTTAAATGAATCCATTCACACTGTTGCCATGGCTGAAACTAGCAGGTCTGATGGATATACTTAGAAACGCATTTTAAATGGCAAATATTTTCTGGGTGAAAATACAACTTGAGTAGGTATCTTAAGGACACCTTACAACACCTAAGAACAGCAGCTGCAGATTTTCCAGATGGTACCTGTGAATGGGCCAGAATATATAGAAAAACTACATGTGCCTTTATAGCCAATACTGACAAGATCCATAATATTAGAGAGCTTTTTTATGCAGGTCAGTGATTCATGGTAAAAATTTCTCTATGAGTATAGCAAGAAGACATGTTTAGTCAGGGTTTTGTACTGATGCAGTTCATTAAAGACATTGCCACACTGGCTAAGACACCATTAAAACTGTGCTAGCTGTTCCACTGAATTTGACATTGCATAAATCCATCATCCACTCTCACCGCTTAATAACCAGTTGTCACAGTCCTTGTAATGTAACACTTTCATTATATCCAGGAAGAAATAGGACACACAAAAGGATAGCAAATGATCCTGGGAAGTCTTTCCCAGACAGCTACTAAGAATAAAGTAAGTTGTTATTATCAGAACTGTGATGTTAATGAAAAATATGCACAATTATATGCTCTTGAAACTTGCTTTTTCTGTGTAGGTCTGTTTTTTTAGTTTTCTTTGACTTTTTTTTTAATGCAGAAGACAAACTCATGCAAACTGTGAGGGTGTATTTTTTGAGATAAATGGTTCATATTGTTTATGCAGAAGACATTTTAAGGAAGCAGATTAGGAGAAGATTGTCTAGTTTGCTAGTTTTAAACTTTTGAAAAATGGTCACACACTATACCACAAAATGGGTGTTGTTTATGTTTTCTTTTAGGAACGTCTCTTGATGAGCCTTTTGCCCCGGAATGTTGCAATGGAAATGAAGGAAGACTTCCTGAAGCCTCCTGAAAGGATTTTCCACAAGATTTATATTCAAAGGCATGACAATGTTAGGTAGGATGGATATAGCTCATGAAATAAACTAAAGAAGAGAATATTTAGTACAAGGACAGTGATGTAAAATTGTAGTCAGGTTTCAGAGAAAAAAACAAGCAATATAGTGAAGATTTATCATTGATACAGGGTAGAAGAATGGGTGCACTAGGAAGATTTAATAGTCTTCTCAGGAGATAATCCCGAATCAATAAATGTCTTAGAATAGCAGTGCTGGGAGACTGACAACTTTTTCCAAATGACTAGTCATTGGTTTTGTATTGTATTATGTTTTGGATGAACAGGAATATTTATTCTGCATGGTAGTTTTTACATATTTATATTTTTCTGATAGTAAGATGAATTACTTCTAAAGTAATAGATTTTCCAGGGTAATAGCATGGAAATACAGAAAGAAAGTGTAATGTAAACTTAAAGAAATGTGCATTTGTCCACATCACATGGACATTACCCCCCAGAGATTATTGACTAAGGCTCAGTTCTTGTTTCTTGCTCTCGTTCAGTAGTTGACTGTGTGCAAGTGCAGTCATTTATATTGCTTTTTCCTAAAGTGCATGCTTATTTGTTATTCTTCTTTGCCTCCAGAAACAAATTCCTTAAAGGCCTTGTCTGTGTTTTATCACACTACTGCCAAGTGCTTTGCTCCACATCAAGAACAGCATCAAAGAAGTTCAGTTGGTGTCACCCTTTTACTAAACAAGGTGCAGTGTTAGTAAGTGGTGCCACAGAGATGCCTTGATTTGCATGGTGTACTCATGTAGCAAAGGAGTAAACTTCAGCACCTCCTCCTCTCCCTCATCCACTGCTAAGTTTCTTCTCTCAAGATTTAGTCTACCTCCCATTGAGCTGCCATTAAAATTTACAAGGACCACTTCTTAGTGACTAAGTTGTTGCAACCAAAAGCATTTCTGTCACTAAGGGAATCAGAGATGTCTGTGATGGGAGTGTTCAGAAGACTGCCAAATTAGGTCAGTTTTATGCTGCAAAATTAAACATTACTGAATTAAAAATTAGTAGTTTACTTCATGCTAATGGTTAAATCTTGCATAAGATTAATCTCATCATTTTGCATACAAAACTCTTGGTCTTTAACAATCAGTTTAAAGTTGGTTCTAAGTGCACACTACCCCAAAGCTGATGCTGAAAGTGCCGGTGTTGTTTACAGTATCTGATGGTTCTCAGTTGTCAAAGTCTGACTTGAGAGCTCCTGAAGGACACATTCAAAATCTAAGTGAACTGTCTTACCCCTTCACTTTTCCTTATGTCACATAGTTTTAGTCTGTTGCACCGCTCACCACCACCATTTGCACTTTTTTTTCTTTTTCTTGCCATCTTCCATCTTTGAATGATAACCCATCTGTCTATTTGCAGTCAGTTTTGCTAATCAAGTCCCAGGTACACCAGGATTTGGTGCTTGGATATCTTCTACTTTGACCCGTTGGTGATCACATTCCTTAATATACTTATAAAAATTGTGTTTAAAAAGTATGTCTTCACAGTGCTACAAAATACATGTATACTACTGTTGGTTGCCCTTATATTCAGGGTCAAGGCAAGGCTGATAATTATCATGACTAGTATATTTATATCTTGTATGTATCACAAGTCTGCATTCATTACACTGTGTATAGTCATCTTAGCATTGCTTTGCAGTTGATTATAGTGCTTCTGAGTCCTTTCTTTTGCTATGATAATTTTGAAATGTAATCTCAGGAGTAGTCTTTTTTCCTATATGACGTGTTTTTTTCACTAAAACTTCTGTGGCTTATTCACCGCTTTGATGTGGAGTTCATAAAAGTTTTTGAATCCAAACACCCTGTCTGGAGAGGCGAATTCATTCTCTGACATTAAGAAGGTACTTTGGGACAAATGAAGCCCAAGTGAGATGGGGTCATTTTAATGTCACAGATAAGATCCTCAGGGAAGAAAACTGAAAATAGCAGACCTCCCTTCACCTTCCCTTCATCTGTACTTATAAGAAACTGTATTGCCTTTTATTTCTGTAATACAACTACTCTATAATTATAATAATGATTTAAAAATGGAGTGAAATAGCACCTAATAAATACCCAGCAATCTGTGTCTAGCAGGTCCCAGTAGGCCAGAGTTTTACTCTGGAAGTTTTGTGACTATGTAGGTCTGAAAGATGAAAGGGAACTCCCAGCAGGTGCCACTCTGACACCAGTGTGAAGAACAGCACTACAACATCCCTTTGGCAGGGCTGCTGGTGGTCAGTACCAATAATAAGTGTTTGCTTTGCTTTCTTAAGAATATGGAAACAACTTTTTTTTTTCTTCTAGGTAGTGGCAGTTCAGTGCCATAACAGGTAAACCTGAGAGATCATTCCTATATTCTTGTGACTTGTCCTCTTCACATGAAGTGTTATGTAAAGTGCTACTATTAAAACAAACCAACAAAAAACCTCTCTATAATTCTATATTCCAGGTTTTTTTAACTCCAAAGTTACACAGTGGAAAATAGAAAATGAGCTGCACTTTTATTTTTCCACTTGTAATGCTTTTTTTTTTCTCCCTGCAAACATCTGGAAGTATCAGAGTGTTATTCTTCAGAAAAGATAGTCTGAAGTAGACAGGCATGCGATTAGTAAACTACATGATTTTTCCATTCCTTATCTGTTGAAAAAACCAACAGCAAGAAAATACCCTTGTAAGTATCAGAAAGCTTCTGTTTCAGTCTTCTAAATAGCTGCCTGAAAAAAAGACAAAGAATGTTTGACTTACATGTGAAAAATAAGACATTCATGCAGCTACCTTCTTTACCTCCTCCCAGAAAAGCACAGGCAGATACGTTACAATGGAGATACATATACCTCTGTAAGAAGTGAATGATGGACTGGGAAAAAGTAGTGGCATATTTCAGATAATCATGGCAACAGCCCTGATTTATCAATTAGTTAGTGAATGTTTTACCAACTACCCAATAGTTGTTGAATGACTGCCTGCAACTGACTGTGCCTCTGGAGGGGAATGTATCGTGCTTTGATCAGCTCTTCCCAGATCTTGCTACCGTGTAAAGTTTTTGAACAGAATTGCTATGCAGTAAGAAACAAAGGCATGTGTTTTAAAAGGAGACAAATAACCTAATGTAAATGCAGTATGGAAAACGAGATATGAAAATACACATCCAATATAGCATTAACTCAGTGGGGACAATAAACTCAACAGTCAGGAAACTAAAATAATTACAACTAATATAATATCTGTGGCTTATCAGA
The DNA here is from genome assembly GCA_013400955.1 of Drymodes brunneopygia. Classification (NCBI taxonomy): domain Eukaryota; kingdom Metazoa; phylum Chordata; class Aves; order Passeriformes; family Petroicidae; genus Drymodes; species Drymodes brunneopygia. Next base: position 164,009 of record VZTZ01025948.1, on the reverse strand, counting down.
AGAAAATAGTCTGTATACAGTCCATGAGCTGTTTCAACACAGTACAAGTGTTTTTTACTGGAGTAGTCCCAGACAAGGACACCATGAAAGATGTGGGAACCAGATGTCAAGTCCCATGTAAAGGCTACTCAACAGACCAGCTCGTTTTTGGTGCTCAGAAATATGTTTTGTACCATGAAGGAGACATGTTTTTTCTAAGATTAGGTTAAGAAATTTAAGATTCATATTTCCTTGTTTCCTTACTTCTACAGGGCTGAGAAATTTATGGATCACATATGTAGGTACAGTGGCTATTGTAAAAACTTGCTAGTCCTGACTGAATCTCTCCATGGAGCCAAAATTCAATTAAGAAAATTTCAAATTGAGTTTCAGCTCAAATAGATGACCTGTATGGGAACCTCAACACATTTTGTGGTTTGTCTCTTTTGGAATGGACATTAGATAGTCATGAAACTCTTTCAACATGTGGATGGGTAAGGATATGGCTGACTTCCTATATTAATACACAACTTCTTGCTTCATTCTGTGACTCAAACAATGTTGAAGAGATAAAAAGAAAGTGAACATTGAACAGATAAAAATTTCTTGGGCTTCTGGTAGAGCAGTTTCATTTAGCCTTAATTTTACAAGCATGAAATAGAACTGGATGCTTTGTAAGAGATACTAATTTTAGGAAACCTGATTTCAAAGCTGCTAATAAAAAGATTCCTTATGGCATTTTAGACGTTCTTGAGACTAAATCTGAGGCAGAACACAATCTGCAGATATTTATGAGCAAATATTTCTGATCTGTCCGGTCTTTCAGAAAACATCAGAACGTAAGCAATTTTTTAATTTTACTTACCCATTCCAATGTTTTAAAAAGCTGTGATCATGATGCCTATGAACACACTTCTGTGTGTAGTTTTTTTGAACTTGTAAGACTTCACAGTGAACTAGTTTTTTTAAATTATTATTATGTAAAAAATACACCCTCCTTTTGTTTTTATTATTAACAGCCCTCTTTAATTTTAGAGAGCACTTTTTTCTTAATCATTGAAGTGAATCATACATAGAATATATTAATAAACTTTCCTTATGTTTGATCTTTGAGGCAAAAAGAGTACTACAGGTTTCTTTCTGAGGCACCATGTGCATTAAAATACCATTTTTACTGTAAGTTGTACTTTAAACAAATTACCCAAATGGAAATAAAAAACAGGGCATGCAACCACTCCTTATTTTGCAGAGTACTTGTTTGTACAAGTGGCTCCATTGAAAACAGCAGGACTATTCAAATGTGCAAAGTGCATGAATGAGTACTGTTAAAAGTGAGCATTTACTACCTACAAGCTATGAAATCTTTTGTTTAACTTGGCAGGATTTCTCCTTCTGAATGCCCCATTGAGTGACAGAAAAGGGTTGCTCTGTCAATATTCACACTTGGGAAGCAGCTTAAATCTCTTAAATCAAGACACAGGCTTTCTGCACTCAATGTTCTAGCAGGTGCAGCTGCTTCCCACTGTGATGCAGGAGGGCTGCAGTGACTGTGCAGGTGCTGGCTATGCCTGCCTGCAGGAATCACGGGGGGAGAAAATAGGAATACAGAAGGTCCTGGAGTGATAACTCTGGGCTTAACACAGAAATATTTCAGACTGTCCAGGACTATGACATAATGATGTATGTAACTCATATGCCAGTGCTGAACCAGCTTGTCTCTTTGTGACAGAGGAGAGAAATGACTGTTTATAATGTTTCTGTTCCTGAACTTGCTCACTGTGTACTGCTGCTTGGCTTTTGTTCAGAATTTTTATACCAGAAAAAGTTAAAAATAGCTGCTGGCATTTCAAACCAAATAACCCACGTAGCTTAAAAAAAAGACTCCTTAGGAAACTTCCATTAAACATTAGAATCATGAAATCATAGAATGGTTTGAGTTGGACGGAGCCTTTAAAGATCATCTAGTCCAGTCTCTGTGTCTGAGTCAGATCCATCTTTCACTACATAAGGTTGCTCAAAAGCCTGACCAGCCCAAGCTTGAGTATTTTCAGAGATGGGGTATTCACAACTTCTCTGTGAAACCTCTTCCACCCTCATAGTGAAGAATTTCTTCCTTGCATTTAATCTAAATCTATCCAGTTTTAGTTTAAAAACGTTCTCAATTGTCCTATCAGTAGAGATTCTGATAAAAAGTCCATCTCCAGCTCTGTTGTAGACCCCTTTAGGCTCTGGAAGGCTGCCACATGATCTCCCTGGAGCCCTCTCTTCTCCAGGCTGATCAGCAATACTCTAACAAGTCCATGTCTTTGCTGTGCTGAAAATCCGGGTGGGGTCTCACGAGAGGAGCAGAATCATCCCCCCTACCTGCTGGCCACACTTCCTTTTATGTATAACAGGATACATTTGGCTTTTTGGGCCACAAGCATACAGTGCTGACCTATGTACAATATTTCATCCACCAGAATCCCCAAGCCCTGCTTCACAGTGCTGTTAATGCCTCAATTGTATCCATGTTTGGAATTGCCCCAACCCAGGTGCAGGACTTTGCACATGGCCTTGTTGAACTTCATGGGGCTTGCACAGGCCCACCTCTCTAGTCCTTCCAGGTCCCTTTGGATGGCATCCTTGCCCTCCAGTGTTGTCGGCCACATACATAGGTAGGTGTCATTAATGAACTTGTAGATGGTGCACTAACTCCCTGTCTAAATAAGGAGGGAAATGAACAGTCAAAAGAAAAACACTGCATTTCAATGCTTACAAATCTGTATTTAAACTTCTCTCATATATGCTTTGTTGCAATAGTCTGTGGGGAATGTAGTCATACAAAATTTATGTCAGTTTTAGTTTAGTTTATGTTTTAGTTTATATGTGCTTTCTGTGTGTAGTGTTTAGCAGTAGCCCTTCATTGGTAACTGTAGATGTAATTCCTTGTAACACTTTACTTGAAAGAACTGTCTTCACAATATTTTTTTAAAAAGTTATGTTTTCAGAAATCTAGATGCATTTCATTAAGAAAGAAGGAAGTATCATAAGATCAGAGGGACAGGCGCATTGCAATAAGAAATATTCTATAGCAAATTAAACTCTTCTGAAGAAATTTATTTGTAAAGTTGTTGACTTCTGCAGTTGTATAGTCTCATTCTTCAGATTATGTGTATTTCAAAATGTTTGGGATATAATTATTTTAAGATCATTTTGTTTTATTGATAACTAAAACAAGCTATTTGTGTATAAAATATTATTAATGAAAAAATGGGTAGCTTTCTGTCAAAAATAAGCTAATTTTTCTATGAAATGTAGGTGACTATGTAAAAACAGGCCATGCTTTCAGTGGGGAGTATTTAAGCTACACTCTAGGAATCAATAAAAAAAATGGATAAAAAAAAAGTAAAGCGAAATACTATTACACAAATAAAACCCAAAAACCCAAGTAGTTCTATACTTTTTTTTTACTAGATGAGAGTAAGAACTGTAAGACTGGACAGCAAACTTTCAGCCTTGCTGTGGGAGTTCGGAAGAAGAAAGGCAATACTAATCCATGTGTACCTGTATCAACAAGTGGTTATTGTGATTATTATCTATGAGCAAAAGGTGTTAGAGAAGCAATGGAAATTTTAAGTCACAGAAAGAGCAACCGTAGCTTTTACCTTGAGAGAGAAAACCGGTGACAAAAGTGTTCCTTACATCTAAATAAAGCAATCAGAAGGAAATTTTTCTAACCAGTCTTATTCTGCTGCTGTCTTGCACTTTAGTAACACTCAGCATATGTTCTCTCAGCTTTTGTAAGCAAGCAGGCAGCAATAGGAGCAAGCAAGCCTCTAACCCAAGACAGCACTGCTCCTGAAACAGAGTGGTATCACACAGACTTTAAAAGCAAGAGCATAGCAGAAGTTTGAGAAAGGTCTCCTCAAAAACTGATTATTTTTCACCTTAGGATATAATTAGAATATTAATATGGTGTTGCAACTTACGATTGCTGACAACTTGTCTGTCTAAAAGCCAAAGTGATTTAAGTTTTTATCATATTAGCCAAACTTTCTAATCCTGTGAATTTACTGATAAAATCCTGGTATGATTGGTAAGTCATGGTTTTGCTTACTCAGACCATGGGACTCACTTTGCCAATCCTGGTTTACAGAGGATGATGGGGTTCATCTGAAAAAGAGAAATACCATCTTGGGTCGGGGACTTGCCAAAAAAGGGGCCTTTAGACTAGATTTGTCAGGAGAGGGGAGCACCTATCCCTCCTAGTCCTGACATTCAGGTGTCAACAACTCTAATGGATGCCTGGAACAGTGCAAAGTCATTCCAGATACTCCAGCCAGTGAGTCAGCTTTATCCGGGTTCTGGCTTAGACCACTCTACACAAATGCACATAGTAAGGGGAAAAAACAAGAGGAACTATAGATGTGCACACGCCTCTGGTCATATGATACCATGGGCATCATGGAGATGTGGTGGAATGGCTCCTATGTCTGGAGCTTTAAAATGGAAGGTTTTAGGCTTTTTAGGAAAGACAGGCAAGGGACATGAGAAGGATGTGTAGCCCCTATGTCAATAAACACCTGGAGAGTATGGAACTCTGACTGGGGAAGGATGAGGATCCAGTCAAGAGCTTGTCAGTGAAGAGTAAAGGGAGGGCAGGGACAGGGGATGTTATAGTGGGGGCTTGCTACAGGCCACCCAATCAGGAAGATGGTGTACATGAAGCCTTTTAGAGGCACACAGAAGTGGCCTCATGCTCACAAGCCCTGGTCTTCAGAGAGGGTTTCAACCACCCTGTTATCTGTTGGAGGGACAGCACAGCAGGACATAATCCCCGAGGTTCCTCACATGTGTCAACAACAATTTCCATACACAAGCAATTGAGAAGCCAACAAGAAGGTGCCATACTGGATGTTGTGCTCACTAAGAGGGAGGAGTTGGTGGGGAATGCAGTGCTCCAAGGCAGCCTTGGCTGCAGTGACCACAAGGTGGGGGAGCTCAAGAGCCTCAAGGCAGTGAGGAGGGTAGACAACAAGTTCACTTTCTGGGCAGACTTTGGCCTCTTCAAGGACCTGTTCAGTACAGTCCCATGGGATAGAGCCCTGGATGGCAAAGGGGCCCAAGAATGCTGGCTGAATTTCAAGGATTACCTCTTGCAAGCTCAGGAACAATACATCTCAACAACGAGAAAATCAGGCAAAAATGCTAGGAGGCCATGGATGAATAAGGAGCTGCTGAGCAGACCCATAGTGAAAAAAGAAGCTTTCAGGAAGTGGAAACAAGGACAAGTGTCCTGGGAAGAAAACAGGGGAATTTTACAGGGAGTTAGGGACAAGGTTAGGGAAGCCAAGGTCTAGATAGAATTGAGTCTGTCTGTGGTTATTAAGGAGAATGGAAAGGGCTTCTATAGATATGTTGCAAGCAAAAGAAAGTTAGGGTTAACTTGTGCTCTCTCCAATAGGAAATAGGAGGCCTGGCTACCCTGGACAAAGAGAAGGCTGAAGTTCTCAACAACTTCTATGCCTCATTCTTCAACAGCAAATGCCCCATCCATACCACCCTGGTCAAAAAAGATAAATGCAGGGTCTGGGAGAATGAATACCTTGAGCCCACTGCAGGAGAGGATCAGGTTCAAGACCATCTACGGAGCCTGAATGTAGGCAAATCCAAGTAGATTCATCTGTGAGCTCTGAGGGAACTGGAGAGTGAAGTTGCTAAGCCACTATCTATCATATTTGAAAAGTCATGGCTGTGAGGTGATGTCCCTGATGACTGTAAATAGGGAAATATAACCCTCATTTTTAGAAAGGGGAAAGTGGACGATCTGGAGAACTATAGTCTAGTCAGTCTCATCTCTGTGCCATACAAGGTCATGTGGCATTGCTGAGCCCCTGGGTGATGAGGCACCACCAGCCTCAGCACTCTAATAGCTACCTAGCCTTCCCAACCAACACATTCACATTGCTTGTAGTGAAAAGCAGCGCTTGAATCATGTGCGAGCTATGCTGCTGAGCAAGCAGAAGTCTTTGTCTCTTGTTTCCAATTTCTTTTCACTTTCATTTATCTTCTTTCGTTAATAGTTGTAGTTTAATTGAGTTTTTTTTGGTTTTTCACTGAAGTACCCAATGACATTATTAGTTCTGTGGAATCAAATTGTTCAATTCTGTGGAATTAGAAAAGGGACAGTCACATTCCTCATTGGTCATTAAGAGAAAAAATTGTTAATTGATAGCTTCTCACTTCTTGTTTTTATGTATGCCAGAATTTACTTTTTAAAAAATAAAATTACTTGGCAGTCATAATGAAGTGCTCCTTTTTGCAACATACTATTATGAGGAATCTTTCATGCATAAATAAGGTAGCCCTAGTTTACTCTAGTTTAATCCTCTCTGAGGATGTGGACCTCCATAACAATTACAGATTAAGTTACTGTGAAGCAAGACTACTTTGCTCTTGAATGAGTGTATCTGCAGGAGTGATTAATGTGCTTTAACGCTGATGTCATTCCTGTAGCTGCTTTGTTTTAACTTTTCTGAGTACCTTAGATATGGCCTAAATGTAAAGCTTTCAGTATTTTTGTATGAATAATATATCCAAATCACAGGAAAGGGAATTTCAGTGCCAATGTGGGAACTTGGACTTTGAAAATATTTTAATATATTTGGCCCTGGAAACAGTTCAGGTTTATGACTGGAATTCTAGAACTGTATATCTTATAATTTCTCTCTTAAGTACCATTATGATTTCATGGCCATAGCAAGAATTCAAATCTCTTTTCTGTTCTCATTCCCTGTGACTGACTTTGCCATCTCTTCATAAAGGCCTTCTTGTCCTTTACTTTCCAAAACCCTGAGCAGAACATAAGAGGGAAAAAATGTTTATTGCATCAGTTGGATGATTTGACTCCCCATCACAGAACAAGATGCTGCTCTAATTTCTTTTAGATTTTGTACAATGAGAGTATGTGTTGGTGCTGCCCCACAATGCTTGTAGTCCAAGTAGTGTGGGAAGAGGCTATAGTTTGACATAGATGGGTGAAGAAGTACAAGAGATAGTATTGGTCAGTTCACCAGCTGAAATAAAATGAACCAGCTGTTGAGTTTCAATGCCATGTTTTAGAATTGTAGAGCTCAGGCTGGGAGTGGGGAGGGAGTCACTCTCCACAGCACTGCCATCCCTGAGAACAGACCATGGAAGCAGCAGGCTTGCAGTCCCATCTGCATTTTACGTATGGAAATCCCCTGCTCCTCCACTCACTGTTTCCTACCATTGTTGCTGCAAAATCAGGTTTGGTCACTGGCATTTCAGCAGCAGTTGCTATGATCGTAACATTTCATGGTGGTAAAAAGGAGGAGATTTTTCATTAATAAGGGCAGAGCTTCTACTCACAGCATTTCTCTATCGTGCATGTCCATAAATGAGAGTTATACTTTCCACATTTTAAGAATATTGTATTAAAAGAGTTGGGAAATTTGTAAAAAAAAAGTAAGTGTAACAATAATCATATTACCTAACCTATTCCATTAGCTTTAAAGTATACGCATGTAGCTAACGACAGTGTTATAAAGTTCACAAACCTAATTGAACAACACTGGTCTCTCAGCATACAACAATTACATATTTTACCTAGTTTTTCAATGGCATGCTCTGTTCTGTATTGTGGCTACTTTAACGGACTTCACATTTTTGTACAATTACCAGTGTTTTGAAGCAAGTGCTGAAGACTAGGTATTCTTTAAATGTCTAAAGGATTAACAAGGATTTCATACTGACCTACTAAGGTACCCATGTGTAAAATAGCTTTCTTCTTAACAGAACGATTATGCAGGAATCTGTTTCCTGTTCTCTGTGTTTCACTAATAGAGAGGTTTTGATTTAAGTGTATGTTTCAGCGTTGTAATGGTTGCTCTGTTAGCTGTTAAGACATTTTTCATAAACACAGAACATCTCTGGCTTGTGTGTATATAGATGTTCCTCATTGCTAAAGACCTCAATAAAGAGATAACATTGTTATTACCTTAAAGGCCTAACACCCTCCCCACCGCATTGGGGTTTTTTTGCAAGTGGACGTTGTTGGTGCTGGTGGAAATATTACTGTAACTCTTTGTGTGATTAGACAGTGAAAAAAAGTGGACCACCATATTTAAAATGGAAATAGAAAAGTAAAACCAATCAAAATGCAAACTGTGTAGAATAGATGAGATGTAAAATGGCAGAGATGCTATCAGAAGCTATCTTTATAAACATCCACACTCCATCTCCATATTGATAGAATTGAATTAAAATCAGGAAATTACATGACATATTGGATTGCAAAAATTGTAGTTGTTGTTTTTTCCTCTGTGTCTTTTTAAACTGTATAAGTTCTGATGTGAATTTACGCTATAAAGAAAAACAGTCATAAAGCAAAATGTACGAAAGACATTGATGCACATTTAAGTGCTTTTGAAAATTTTCAAGGAATTTAGGTAATTTTAAATTTCCAGAAAGCCCAACCTAGGGCCACCAAACAACAAGGATGTCAATACAGAATTAAGACAATAAGTGGATCTTTCATGGCAAATATGCAGATCATTTTGCTGGTGTGATTGAATTCTGTTAATGCATTTTACTTTACCCATCACTTGACTGGTTCACTTTTATGATAGCAGAGACAAGAATCAGTAAAATTAACTAAATGCTGACTTTTTTATTGTAAGAAACCTTTTTGTTATGTTTAAACAGCATGGGAATGGAATAACTATTTTTTCCTTTGACCAGGGCCATCTTGAGCAATGTTCTCATAATGCATGCTCCAAGGAGTACTGAGTGGAGACACTGCCCCAAGTATTAACATGACAACATAGAGGCTTTGTTTGCAGACCAAAGTCATTGAACTTTGGATGAGTTGGTTTTGTGCTAGGATATGCTACTTAATCTGCTGTGGTGGACAAGAGATTTAAACAACCGGGTTAAATAAAATTATAGAAGCGGTGTCCAAGTTGGGAGTTGTATTTGCCAATTTTTTAGCATATTAGGAGCGTTGAAACTTGCTTGTGAAGCATGGAAAACAGACTTATTAGGCCGGCTTTTCTGGTACTGTTTTTTTATCTAAAGAGTGAAGCTTTGTTTAGATGGAGTACAAAATATTTATTTCAACTAACAATTAGCAAACTAAGTTTTACACTATGTCAAGTATACCTAGGCTATATATCATGGGATGGTTTATTAGTGCTTTTGTAAATTATTTGACCTTTCTAGTCTGGACGTTGGAGATAAATGCAGTGTGTTCCTGAAGCTGATTCCGTGCTTCTACCAACAGAAGGAGTCTAAAGAGTTGAAAGGATCACAGTACCATACTCTCTTGAGCTTCGTGATTTACACAAGATTTTTTATTCTCTCAATCACAATGGTACCTGTGCTTATTTCAGTTATCTTTCTTGATCAACACTGACTAGCAGGGATTGTTAAAGCAGATTAAATTGTTGGACATTAAAACCTAGCTCATAATGATGAAAGCTGGAGATTTACCTGAGCCAGGCAGCGTAGTGTAGAGAATATTGGCTTGACACTGTGAATTCCAGCTCCTCGCAGGAAGCTGCTGTAAGACCACATCACAGAGCTACTGCATGCAAGTTATTAACCCCTGTCTTTCGGAACATAGTAAACATCGTGCAAGATTTATCTGTTTGGCTGTGAAACTCCAGCAGTACCAAACTGTCTCTGAAACCAATTTAGCTGAGGAGATCCCAGCTGCAAAGAGAATAAATTGTTCACCATTCTCCTAGGGTACTCATTGGGCACCCTATGAATGAGGTGCTTTGCCTCATCTGCCAGGTAGGTATGTAGCCATTGAAAGCATCTGAGAGCTCTACAACAGTTGTCAGCACCAGACTAATGCCTATTTTTGTGAATCTTTTCCAGTTTTTTTCCAAATTAGCACTTTATTGGTAGTATTTCAGGACTTATTGGAGTTTGTGCTTTGGGTCACATTCATGCTATGAAAGAGAGTAACGTGAAGACAGAATGTAAGATATCTTCTCTACTGATTTATCTGTGTCTGTTTCCTTCTTTACAGTATTTTGTTTGCAGACATTGTGGGGTTCACTAGTTTGGCATCACAGTGTACTGCCCAAGAGTTGGTGAAGCTCCTGAATGAGCTTTTTGGAAAATTTGATGAATTAGCTACAGTAAGTACAACCCTGTTAGTTCAATTTAATTTACAATTCCTTCTGAAAAATGATGAGTTATACATGTTAGAAATCGCTAATAGATTGATTTAGCCCCACATGTCATGAATTTCTAAAGCTTCAATCTTTTATTAATATTCTAGAGAAAAACCAGTCTCTTTTAGTTGTTTAGGAAAGAAGTGCTATTTTTAAATATACTTTTCTTCCCCCTTCATGCAGTCCATCAGTGTTCTTCATTGGTTTTGTTTGCACAAAATACAGAAAATTTTTCAATATATACATTTTGTCCTTCATTGAAAAAAAATCAGAACAATGGAAAATATTAATATTGGTAGTATGGCATAAAACTTTCTGTGATAATAAGAAGCTAGAGAGTAAAATTCATTCTTCACAGAGAGCACTCCTTAACACAGAAACGATGGTGTCTTTTCAGAGAGGTTATTGTAGGCAAAATAGGATCCATATCATAAATTAATGCCTATGTTTTTGTTGTGCTTATATTGTGCTAGATTCCCCAAGGAAGTGAAAATGAGAGAAATGTACCTTGCCTATAACTCCAAGCAGCCTAATTTGACAAGAACCATTTGATGGGAAATGAGAGGAATTGCTGTGCCAGAAAAAGTCACACATCTTGTTTCAAATTACATTTAACAAGATGCTGAAAATGCGTTTTCCCCCTGAACAAAGCAGAATTTCATCAAATCTATCTTATTTGCCAGCTGTCCTTAAAACTTTCATTGCTGAGAAGTAACACTTCCACATAAATTATGCTCCTTCACTGTCTAGCTATTTGGTCTTCATACTCTGTGCAGCAGCCTAAAGAAAATATTTGTTTAGACCCTCAACATAAATAGCATTCACATTTTTCCAGTCCAAACTCACTTCTCCCTTGATGCAGTCTTCCACATGAGAGATCCAAAGCATGAGGACATTTTGCATCTAAATCTCCCTCTTGATAAACAGCTCTCGAGGACCCCAAGGAGAAAGAAACCTTCTGCTCCGCAAGGTGCTAGGGTTGAGAATGACCTATTCATAGTAAAAGGGGCTATCCTTTGATTGAGTGCTATGTTCTGATTTCCACTAGATGTTCAAGTCATAACAGAAAAAAGCTCTGTGTTCCCTTTTTTCCAAGAAAAGTAGAAGATTAACTCAGATGTTTAGTAGAGAGGCCATGGAATTCTAGGGGGCTTTGGCATGAATTTGTGTGACCAGTTTATTACTGCAACTACTGTTAGTGTCTCATAGACAGCACAGGTCCCCAGCCCAGAGTACTTCATAGATTATGGCTTAGAAATAAAAATAGACTTCCATTTAGGTAGTCATTTATGAGCGCTTAAATGGCTTAAGAAGTTCAAATATTCTCCTTACTTTAATTTCGTTACTGAATTTCATCCATTATATGTCAATGAGACATCTAAAAAGCTCTTTTAAAACATATAATGCTGTCATTTTTGGACTCCTCATAGCCATGAAATACTGAGCCATTTAATAAAAGGCAATAAATTTTAATACAGTATTAATAAATACTGTAATATAACATAAGATCACATGTGTGCACACAGGAGTACATAAGCCTATGATGTGTCATGGCACTGAAGCCAGGGACATGGCTGCCCCACCCTTAGCAGTGGTCATGTGCTGCCAATTCAAGGTGTCAGTGACACCAGAAGAGAGGTAACAGGCAGATGCCAGCTTTTGGTGCAAGGTCAGTTGTTGGCCATGGAAGAAGCAGTTTGGAGATAGCAGAAGAGCAAAAAAAGCCTTAATTCTTCTGTTCAGCCTGCAAGGATTCTTTTTTGAAATTAAAAAAAAAAATCTCATGGTTTCTTTCAGCTGTGTGAGGTAAATTTGGTACTAAGGGGTACTTCTAGTTCAGATTGTGTTTCACTGAGGTGTGATTAAGGACAGATGTACAAGCTTTCTTTAGCGCCTTGTGATGTGATTAAGGGAGACTTGTAATTGTGTTTTCTGCAGTCAGAGAAATGTGCTGAGAAATACAGTTTCTCAGAAGGATCTCTTGGTTAAAGCAGTGATTTATTAAAATATGAGTATGGATCTACTATTGATACTCAACTCGAGATGGACAAAGACTCTCTAACAGAATTGTTAGAAAGTGTATGTTTATTCCAGCGCTGGGCAGCTGCGTGGGGTAGCTCCCTAATACGCAGAGCAAAAGTACAAAGCAATACAAGGTCTATTTATCTACAAAAGTTTTGAATATTCAAAATTCAAGTGTACATTTATCATATTGATACCTCCCATTTCCCTGCTTCATATGGTAATTAGCTGAATAGCTTTTAAGCATGTGTGATTTGTTCTTTAAGTTGGGTCAGTGGTCATGGAATTTGAGGAGAGGGTGAGAATGATGAAGTAAAACTCGTCTTCCTTCTTTTGACCTTTCTGCCTTTTGGTTTTTGACAATACAAATTACCTTTGGGGTAACCTTCAGTTCTCTTCTACATTTCTCTTCAATACAAAGATTAATAACTATCTACATTTCTTTAGATCTATTAATCAGTGTTTTCTGTTTCTCATTATGAGCACGGCTGAGTAAATACAAAATGACAAGCAATCAGTTACCTACACTCTAAACTTACTTCAAATCTAATTCTTTAGTTAATCATTGATTCTTTAATTCATTCGAGCTGGGTTTGCTTATTAGATCTATTTTAACTAATTTCAACAACACTAACCTTTGACTAAAATCCTAATCTTTTAAAACTCTGTTTCAACAGCTTCTAGGTATTCATTATTAGGTCAAAACAGAGGACTGGGCTGATTTTAAAACCGTTCTGTGCTTGAATATTCAGAATGATTAAGGAGGAAATTGCAGAGACTTTAAAGAAGCATGTAACAGTGATGGGTATGCTCCCTGTGATTACTAAAGTGCAATCTGTGAGTGTGCATGTTGTATGCTGCTGTGTGCTGCTGTTTCTTCTGGTGAGCAACGTCAACTGGAAGGTGCTGTTTATGACTAGCTTTGTTGAAACAATTGCCCTATCTTAAAAATGTAATGCTTCAAAAGAGTCCCTGTCACCACTGTAGAAAGTGTAATAAGGCAGAGTGTGTTTGCTGGGAGCCTCAAAATGAATCTTGGCATCTTGGCACATTGACACATTGTAGAAATAGTGAATCTTTGCTTTTTGACAGTATAGTTCTGCTAAAATTTGTCCTTCTGAGATTTAGAAGCTGCTTTATGCTTTTTACATTAGTTACTTCTCTTTCCTTATGCTGTCTCTTTGGATGTTTTTTGATTTGATGTTTTTTGTAATATGCGTAGTTTTGCTCTCTTTGAAAGGCTACATTTTTTTTTTTTTTTAAATCACAATAGCTTCAGATATAGTTTCAACTCATGACAGGGAGTTCTAAAAGTGAACCGTAAGTTTCAATAGAAAGTCATTCAATTCCTTTGAAAATGTACTTTAGCACTGTGTTAATAGAGAGAGGGAAAAAATCCTGATCTTACTACTCCCTCCTAGAATTCATTTGTACTTTTATCATGCCCTTTCATGTTTATTGACCTCTAGAGAAAGTACGTTTTTTAAACACTTACCTTGCACACATTATTTTACCTTGCAAATCAGTGAGTCTTTGGGAAAAGAGCTAGGGAAGAGACAATCAGAAAGCAGTAATTAAAATCATAAGATTATAAAATATCTTGAGTTGACAGGGACCCATAAAGTTCATCAAATAAAAAGCCCTGCTCCTTGCAGTACTACCTAAAACTAAACCATATGATGAAAAGCATTGTCCCAATGCTCCTTGAAAATGATGGCATGATTTCTGGTTTTTTTCACAATAGAACCATTTGGTTTCTTAAAGAAACAGTCTTAGGTAATTGTATTTCATATAGGATTTTCTGGTCTCCTCAGTATCTTTTGAGTCCTAAGGCCAGCTTCAGTCACTTTGAAGAAAGGAATATAATTCTCAAAAATATAAACAAAAACGACTGTCATTATTAGTATCCTTGCAGGAGTGTGACTTCATCCTAGGCAGACATCAGAGAATCCACACAGGAAGGTGCTGTTATGAATGCCTCAGGGTTCATTTGTATATCTGGTCACTGAAGTTTTGTAATGTCACTGTCTTTTGGCACCATGATACAAGCATTTTGGATAAGTTTGTCCATGCAAGGATTCCCTTGGGACATAATAATAACCAGCCACCTTCCTGACCATAGAGTTGGTGAAGTTTCTCATAAGGCTCATGAATAGTTCAACTCAAAAGAATTGATTTCTATTGGATTTTGTCTGCTGCTCAGGCTTAGTTTACTTAGAACTTATTTGGTTTCCTCCCATTAAACAAGAGTAGCTTTGTGCAGTCTCAGATTTGGCCCTGCTGATAGTCATTCTATATTACATATTACCAATAAATGCTTCAAGCAACAGGTCTTTGAATGAGGTCTTCAGATGCCTTGCGATCCACCTTTGATACTATAGATAGCTTTCAGTTTGTCATTCTTCAGCTTACTTGTAAGAGTGACAAATTTTAATGAGATATAATCATTTGCATTATGCTATCATGGTCAAAGTTCTATTATGTTTTGGTGCAGTTTAGACATGTCCCAAATATTTAACTCATAATTTATCATCTTAATAGAAAAGAGGAGGCAGTTCTACAGTATCGTGAATTATAATGAAACAGGTTTGATTTTTAGTGAAGTTTCTATTTTCTTTAGCTGCCCTTTCTTTTGTAGATTTTTTTCTCACATACTTCCTGCATCTAATTGACATGGAGAATTAATTATTTGTCTTTAGAGATTCAGTTATTTCCTTTTCAGCATCCATCTTTCTGCATCTTGGACTTCTAGGACTTTTCATTTACAAGCTGACAAGGATAAAAGAATTTTAGGTGCTTTTCAAAGGACATCACTAGAAGAGGATTTTAATATTCTGAATTAAAGTTCTTATCTCTTCATGCCACTTTTGGTATCTCATCTATTAGGTAGACTGATACATATGACTTTCTAGTTCTTTCCATTTACAGTTATGTATACCTCCAGGCTTTGTCAGGCTGAGTCTATTTTTATTTTTTTCCGTTTAATTTAGTGTCCTTCCCTGATTGCTTTCTTTGCATTTAACAATTTTTACTTTGCATATTTCAATATTACTGAAGTGGATCTTTCTACCAGCTCAAGCTCAAAGATACTGAACTGAAAATAATTGTTTCTGAGCCTTAGGCAAAGTATCAGTAGCTAATACTTTTAATCAGCTTGTGTACTTTTTAACTGTGTCAAGAACAGTCAATTCTTTGCTGAGCATTGAACTAGATTTTCCTAGAAGTAGTCACTCTAAACAATTATTTATATTGCATCTATAGAATGCTTTTAGTTTATATTAGGATAATTATAAAGTATTTTTAAAATATAAAATGAATGAAATTTTGTGGACTGTAAGATGGAAAAATTAGTGCTAAAAAGTATAAGGTTACAGCATGTAACCCTTCTTTGTGAAAATTGGTGTGCACTGTGGGGCAGGATATTTATAAAGGCTAATTAAGGAGACTTGTCTCCTCAGTTCCCCTTGAGAGTCAGCACAGACAGGATCCCACTGAGACAGATCGCGACGTAAGTTTAAATCCAGTTCTGAACAGTCACCTAGAGAGGTCTCCTAGAGAGACCTAAGGAAATAAACTTTCTTAAATGAAAGTGGTCTTAATCAATATGCCTAGGATCAGGAAATAATGATGTGTGCATGGAGTGAAGCTAAAGTCTCTGAGGACAATTTTCTATGGAAAAAATTACCATCACGCACTTTAAGTATTATAGGAACATATAAATAGGCAAGCACCCCAGAGAGTAGATCTTGCCTATTTTACAGTATATTTTAGGTAAGAGGATACTGCGCTTGGTCTGCTAATTCTTTGTCACAATTCCTGTCGTAATTTGTATGCTTGTGGTAAATTACCATATTCTTCCTGAGTTTGTATGCTTCAAATCTGAAGTTTGCATCTTTGTACAGGACTGTATTGGATTGTTCTGATCAGCTTCAGGTGCTTGAAGGCATATGACGCTTCTTTTTTTGACCTGTTGTGCAGTTAGCATGGAGAAATGTATTTCTGGAATCTAGAAAAATAACCATTTTCTGAAATTTAGAGCTTAATTTTTCAGCATTTTATAGTTTATTTGTTTTAGGCTTGCCTCTCCTAGAATATATCTTCCTAAAAAGACAGAATCTGAAAGGATACTTAGTAAACCCTAGGAAGGAGACAAGCATGTGTGTCTGTCATGATGACTGTATAAAATATTCTTGCTAAAATCCTTTTTAATTTCCAAGTAAATGAATATATATGACTGTTGCATAGGTTTTCACTCTCCAGAACTAAAAACATCTTAACTTTCTAGTTTTGTAAAATTACACTCCATGTGAAGTAAGGAGTAAGAATGAGAATGCAGACAAAAGTTAGGCCAAGAACCAGTAAGTCATATTAGGTCAGCATATATAATTGCCAATAAAATTGGGGGAAAGCATTTGAAATTAATGTCGTCCCTTTTATAGCTATCCTGAATAATTCTACATTTGTTCATGCATAATGTGGCTCCCACGACGGCAGGTAATTTGTAATGACTTCACAAACACATTACTAAATTAAAAGCTTATAAATGCTCATCTGGAGATAGCCAACTTTCTTCAATCAGAGCTTATCAAGTAATTTTCTGTGGCACTTCCTATACTGTAACCCCATTTGTTTTCCTTTCATATTTTCTGCCACTGTAGAAACTCTTTAAGTCTATGCTAACTCTTATTGCAATAAGTATGTCTCCATTACTCTGCTAAATCAAACTCTATGGAGTATTGCAGTTAGCTCATTCTCAAGGCTGTTTATGCTGGGACTAGCAGATGTAGAAGAACTAATGTTAGTTATAAAGTTACTATTTGCAGGATTTATTCCATTAAAAGGATATTAAAATAGTTTCAGTTTTTAAACCCACACTTCAAAACCCAGGGGAAAAAATAGTAAAATATGAATATAGTAATTGACAGGGTTCAATGAAATTTTCTAATTGGTTGGACAGTTTTTATAAGTATATTATCACTATTGGCACACTGCAATGTAATAGAGCTGGTGGTAATGTCCATTTCACTTCATTTACACTTAGGATTGACTCTGAAGTTTATCTGAGAAGATGGCTTCAATAATCTCTCACATTGTGGCCCGCATTCAAAGTAGTTTTTAAAATAGATTTGAATGTTACACAGAGAAACCATGTCCTTAGATTGCTTTGTTTTACTGAAAAATACTGAAAAAAATGTAAGTGAAATTATTGCCTGTCATTAATGAAAGTTGCAGATGGTGTGAGTAAAATGTTCCCAGCTCTGGGGCTGTCAGCACAAGAGAGGCCTGGCTCTCTTAGAGTGGATCCAGAAGACAGTAACAATAATGATCAGAGGGCTGGAACATTCTCCTGTGAAGAAAGACTGGGAGGGTTGCCTGGAGAAGAAGGCTCCAGGGAGATCTTACTGTGGCCTTTCAATATATAAAAGGGGGCTTGTAAAAAGGTCAGCAAGGACGTTACCAGGGTCTGTAGGACAAAGGGGCAAAAGGTTTTAAACTGAAAGTTTCAAAGGAGTATCAAAGTAGAGTTTTAAAGAGTTTTTCATGTCAATCTAAACCCATGTTTTCCTCTTCTTCTGCACCTAGCTGTGTCTTTTGAGAATACTGCTATGGTCTAGGAGACATTTACTCAGTTGTACTTTTCATGGAATGCTTTCAGTTTTGTTTTTCTCTAAAGCTCTTTGATGCACAAAACAGTTACAGCTGAGGGAAAAAATATACTTTAAAACACTTAATTTTAGAAAGGAATTAAATATTTTAACAAAGTGTAAATGTCAAAAAATGTAAAGTGACTGCTTACAAAGAATCTCTTCCTGTCATCGTGCACTGGACTTAATAACTTGGTACAACATTGCTTAGTTACATTATACAGCCTTCCAACTAACATCATCAGATTCACCACCTTTTCTTTTATGACCTTGAAAGAGGGTGATTGTCCTTCACCATTTCCATAACAACCGAACTCCGTACTGTGCTCTTCCCAAGGCACTTTGGAGCAGTAAGACAGTCACTATATCTCTGCTTAAAGAAAGGCGTGGACTAGTAACACCAGAAATAGGTATCAACGTCCAGATATCTTCTACCAGTGTGTATCCAAATCTTTTGGAAGGGGGGAGCTCATAACTGGTATCTGGCCCACAACTGCCAGGCTGAGCCACTTTAGTTAGTACTGCAGAGAATGAATATTAAAATTTGCCTTTATACCCTATCCTGTGTATATATGCAAGAGGGTGTAAATTTGCAGAACTGTGTGTCTGCACGTCCTACATACACATAAGCACATATGTATGTATGGATGGATGGATCTGTACTGTGTGATAGCTAATATACAGGCTTTCATGACTTTGTTCCAATCTAATAAACAACTGCAATGAAATTGAATAGAGACATAATTTCATCTTCAGAGGATGTAGAAGAAAATACAATTCTTTCTGCAAGTCTCTTGCATGTGCACACACATCTGTAGTATATGATAACTTCTAGAGTGATTCTAATCCAATTTTCTACTGAGATTATGTTGCGGGTTTAGAGGTTTGGGGAATTGAAAATTAGGTAGAAATATTAATTGTAGCAGTTTTTTTGGCTAAACGCTAGCACATTTACTAAAATCACTTGATTTTGTTGTGAGGTAAGGATTAATAGTAGGCAAGGCAGGTTTATACTTTAAAGAATATAAAAAGAAATTTTTTAAAAGACTTAAAACAAGTAATAACAATGATAATTAGGAATCAGAACAAGACCTCTTTAGAACACTCTTCTCCCTCCCCTCCCCCCCCACTTCCTCATTTCTTTCTACTGACCAAACAAAGGGTAACACCTTGACTTGTAGTTAAAGAAACCACCTCTGGAACAGGTCCCCTCCCAACCCATGTAAGGGAGAGAAGCTTTCTCTTGCTCTCTCATGCTGATTC